>JAHRHJ020000814.1:0-48371 GCA_019776745.2 Taxus chinensis
ATATACCTTAACTAAGATTCTCTCACTTTAGGGATGGTTAAGTAAGATTGTCAAACTGAAAGTGGAAGAGTGAAAGGGAAACTCCAGGGGAAAGACAAGTAAGATTTCTGACATGGTGAAAGAAGACAAAAAGGTGAGAAGGATTATGTGGAGAAAAATGGTGATAAGTGGAAACGGAGAGTAAGAAGCAATGGATCAAAAATGTTGTTGAACATATTAAGAGATAAGGAGCTGCAGTATAACGAGCTTGCCTCGAGAAACACCCTTAAGTAGGATTCATAAACTGCAACGAAGAACAAGTAGAATTCACAAACCAAAAAGAATATTAGTGAGTGCACTCATGTGTGAAATTTGATGTGATTTTGATAAAATATGACCTTGATGAGATGAATGTAACATATTTGTAGGAAGGGAATACCGGGAAACTATGTTTCGAATTGGATTGGAGATAAACTAGAAAGGTTACCACTCAAGGCATTGCACTCACTACCGATAGCAGGTGTTAATAAATAACCAACAATAGTTAGGTATACCAAAAGATCATGAGGGAAATATGGATGAAAGATGCTCATAATCCTAATGTTGACATGACCAAGGGATTGAGATGTAACTTGTACGCGGGAAGAGGAATCTCCAAAGGTGGTGTTCCTTAAGTCTATGCCCTAGCTTTGGGAAAGGGAAAGAACAATAGTAGAAAGCTGATTAATGCGGGAAACTTTCAGAAAATGTTGATAAACGAAGGTTGATTAAAGTAGAAAATCTTCCAGATGCCATAATAACAGAGTAGCCATCCTTCAAGGGTATGGTCTATTTTATACATAATATGAATGGAAAGAATAATATGATAGCGTTCCTTCAAGGTACTGGTCTATTTATTTTTATTTTTATTTGATTTTGATTTGTATGCTTTTCTGTTTCCTTGTTTTTTGCTATGAACAACTGTCCTTTGAGGGATCAGTCTATTTTTTGATAACTGTAATTTTTCCTTTTGCATACTTGAATTTGAGCTTCACATGGGGGAGAGCTAGGAATAGCTAAGTAAACCACTTAAGAGGGGATAAGGAATGTGCAAGAGACAACTTGGACCTTTGCATGGTTGCAATAGGAGAATGAGAACGTGACAGATGTAATGGTTATGAGGTCATATCAAAGTAGTGAAAGCAGACCGCATAATTCAAATCATTACAATGACAAATGGAAAGGGATAAGAATGTTGGAATAATCGAAGGATGTAACTAAGTGCTCATTGGTAGATATGCTAATAATAGACTGGTCGCAAGTCCAATGCATTAAGAGGTTCCATCTCTGGTTTACCACCACGAGAGGGAAGACAATGAATTTGTAATAAGATGAAATGATAGACAAGAAGGAAATAAAACTATGTCCTGAAGGAAGCAAACATATGACCAAAATGGTGGATTTTGATGACAATAAATGGTGCCCATAGAGAGACACAAATATGCCCACAATGGTGGAAATCGGTAAAATAGATGGTGTCTGTACGTCGGAAAAGCGACAGGCGAGCGTGAGAATCAACAAGTGACTCTTCCACATACCCGACCTCCCGAGGTCGTGCCGAGACAGCCGGTGGGGGTAGAATATGCAGACAAACTAGTTGGGGAGTCTAATGTCTTCGATGCGCACTAATGGTATTTGCGAATCTAAGGCAAAGAAGGCCCTTCTAACTTGGACTGGTGTGATAGATCGATCAACGAGGATGACTGCTCGAAGGCTCCAATCAATATCGAGCTCTGGCGTGATTCGATCTATGGGTTGTGGGATGCGTGGAAAATGACCCAGGATGGTTTCGTGTATTTCTCCTGATAGGGTCATATGGTGAATGATGAATACAATTGACTCTATGGACGATTCTCTGGCCTAGTCCAAAATTCTCTAGCTTTGTTAGCTGTTGTGTCTAGTAGGGACAACTGTTCGAATGATGATAGGTGGAATTGGAGTAGACTGAAATACTAATGTGCGTAGGCCAGTGTCTATATCTAACTGACTTGTGGATTCGTTAGGCTGTGGGATTTGTGGATCACAACGGTAGACTCTTGGTTGTTGCGGTCCTGTTATGGTCATACGTGAGATCAAGTTCTAATCCCTAGTATCCAGTAGTCATAAGCTTTCTCAGCCTCTACGTTTAGAATCAGTAATTGTGTGATTTTCTCAGAATACCTCACAGGTGTTATAGCAACTTGAATTCTTAAGCTGGGTATCTATATCTATGAGGGTATCTCCAGCGTCTGGCTATGGAACTAAAGGATCACACCCGAATATTTGTTCTCTTTCAAATCCTTCTACAGTCATGCAGATGTTTTCTAGGAGTAACCTGTAGTTTGGTTGATTTGACCAAAATGTGTGTGCTCGGTCGTCTTTCTACGTTTAACCCTCTCAACTGTGACCTGATCTGTTGGAAGTCTGTTGTTATTTGGAAGACTTGTATCCTAAGGTTTTGGTCAATGTCAGTTATTGCTACTGACTAGGTATTGGGCTGGGGCACGATTGGCTCGAAATATGTATTCCCTGGGCTCCCTGAGGTCCCGTAATTGTCATACGAAAACAAAATGCAATCTAACTGTAATGAAACAAATTCTAACTAAGTGAAAGTAAAATCTAAGTACACTTCTAACATATATAATTTCTTCTTTGAAATTTTCTGGCAATTTATAAGGAAAGAAAAGCTATTTTAAGTGTATTTAGAACTGACATAGCTAAACTAATAACGTAAAACAAACAAAATAACCGAGTGTAGCTATTTGTCTGTGCAATTATTGTATATCTATTCTAAACAACGAATAGTTTAACTAATCTATTTGCGAGATTCTCGATCCTACCTTAGAAGTGAGGAATGAATCATAGTTTCTCAGAAACTATCAATCCCCACAACTTCCTTGGCAATATCGAGAATGGAAATGAACTGTAATAAAGCGATTAACTACTTTATTTGATAAGAATCTAACTAAAACTTTGAAATGATGAAACTTGTATTTCGCAGAACAGTGGCGAATCCGATGGTGTGTGTGTGTTCTTGTCCCCTCAGTATGATCTTCCTCGTTCTTTCGTGCTCACGTGAATCCAGAAAAGCGTGTAATGCTTGCATCAACAGGAATAGATATTTGGGATCAATGGACAGCCTTCAGAATGCAGACAGAATAGAATGCGGAGTAGGAGAGGGATAGCGCAAGAGTACAAAGCTTGGCTTATACAATTCCTAGCGGGATTCTACTGCGAATCATGCAACGTGAATGCGTCCAGAACCTAAAACTAGTCCTGTATGAAGAGCAAAACCTGCAACTTTAATGGCTGCCTAAACTATTCTACGTTCCAAAATACAATGATACTGTTTGCACAAGTTGGATCTGTGGCTTACCAACAGCTGAGTAATGCTAACCAAGCATGTAAAGGATTTAAACTATCAGAACTCTAAGTCAAACTAGAAGACTGAATCTACTGCAAATGAGTGAGTTCAGAAACAAGCTTCTAACCGGATTGGGTGGCCCAACATACATGCACTGCACTTGCACAAGTTGGATATGTGGCTTACCAGCTAGCTGACACAATACTAACCAAAGCACTCAATGAGATAAACTAAGCTATCAGTCCTAAGCAAGCTAACCAAAACACTAAAAATCAGAAGACTATAATAAGAAAAAATGGTGACCAAAGCTCCAGCTCAAACTTCTGGAGCAAAAATCAGAGGCCATTTGCTTGTAGTGCAAGCAATTCATTTATAGGAAATCCAAACACCCAAAGATCAAAACCAAACTGAACTCCTAAACAATAAACAAAGGAAAAACACTATTCCAGGGGACCAAAAACATAAATGCATGCTCAAGTCGGAAAAGAAAAGCTGGTGAAGCGTTGATACTTTCACGTGCGTTCGCGTCAAAAGAACGTTCTGGAAAATGCGCACAGGACCGCCGCTCTGAGTAGGGCGGCGGTTACAGGACCACTACCCTGCTCAGGGCGGCGGTTTCGTCACTGAAGACCAAAAAGCCAAGAAAAGAGGGAAAAAAAAGGGAAAACAAAGGGCATGCGGGGGCTAAGCGGGGCATGCGGGATGTTAACGCATACTCCGAGGGCTTCTCTGGATTCTGAACACCTTGCGAAGAGACCTGTATCATCATCGGGGCATTTTATTACACCATTCTGGCAGTACAGTACCTTACAATTTTGGGTACGTACAATAACCAGTGTCGATTAAGGTGAGAAAGTCTAGGTTTAGCCAAAAATAGGCATAGATCTTTACTATTTTTGGTGTGTGATTTTGATTGAGTCCGCTTAGGGAAGTGGCCGTTCACATGAAAGAAGGTAGGAAGGTCATAGAAGTTATAGTCTTACACGTTAGTGTGTTAGGAATGAAGTCTTAGTTAGCTAGGTTAAGTGGTGACCTGCAACAATGGGAGTGATGAACTCAAGTGCTGAGAGTGATGACTACGGTCATTGTGAGTTAAATGCAAACCCTAGAATAACAGGTTCAAGGTGAGGTGTAACAATGAGGTGGGGGTGTGGAGGGTAGAAACTTAACTTCATTACAGCGCTCCGAACCTGCGAATTAAGCCATTAATTAATAATGAAACAGGATGAATATTAGTATAAGATGAAGTGGGCCCATGATTCCTATTCATATGCGCGAGTTGATTAGATTGATTTTGAGCTCTGAGACCCACGGTGACCAAGTTTCTTGGAGTGAATAGAGTCAAAACGTTTGGTGTCGAGATAGCGAAAAAGCCCCCAAGTGCGGAATGCCACCCCGCGTGATCACAGGTCATGGTTTTAATTAATTTGGTTGCATTACATTCTAGACATCACATGTTAGGTGAGAATGGCACATGCGGTTTGTAATGGGGGGGGCCCTCTTCGAAGTAGTGGTGATGTTCTACAGGTCCACCTAGGGGGTACACCTCAACCCAACTAGGCATTTGTTTTTAGTTAAAAAGGACATCCTTCACCATCTAGGTTTTTGAAGATTTAATTAGGTTGCAAAATGAGCATTACACAATGTTAAAGGACCGCGACCGTTGCAGAGAAGAGCAAATCAAGAAGTAGTGTACAGTTACCCAGAACTTTTTCAGGAGTTGATAGTACAAAGGGACATGGGCGGTTTTACACAGAAAGAGCCATAGTGGGGGTATGCTTTGGGCTGTACCATTACACTTGTATTTCCAGGAAGCTCTACAAGTTTTTACGACTCTCTAGGTGGCAAAGCTTTGTTACGACCATGTCTCAACCTTTTGTGTGTCATCAGGTCTACCCAAATTAGCACAAGGAGTACATCAGATTTAGTCGAGAGAGCTAAGTCCTCTTAATCCTTGCTCATTGGTAGGTACTTTGTTGAATTGCCCTCTCATTATTTATCTTTGTTTGATGATTATTCATTGCATATTGCCGGCAATTAGCCTTGGAAACGTATATCATGATTAGGATCATGTCGCACCATCTATTACTACATCCTTTGTGAAATGTTAACTA
Organism: Taxus chinensis; assembly: GCA_019776745.2. Taxonomy (NCBI): domain Eukaryota; kingdom Viridiplantae; phylum Streptophyta; class Pinopsida; order Cupressales; family Taxaceae; genus Taxus; species Taxus chinensis. The sequence continues at coordinate 5,476 of JAHRHJ020000814.1, forward strand.
TATTAGGTTACAGATCGAATTAGTAATCAAACTTCCAGGGGTCCGCGGTGAGTGAACGATTACTTGTGGAGGATGTTATACCATAATAATTTGTGGTATGGATGCACAACGAAGATCGAGGAGGAGACTCATTTTATATGGAGACTGTAGGGTCCCGAGCACAGATTGCACATTAGAGGCAGGTTACATGGGGGATGCAGCCATCTCTTTTTTTTCCGAATGACATTGATTGAGAGTTAGATCCATTCAAGGGACATTGCTCATCCCCATATGTTCTACAGGCTATCATGGGGATAGTAAAAACAAGTGCTAATGAGGAGATTAATGTAAAGCATATGCTATTACTGTACATACTATCCCCCATCATTGCACAGATAGAGGGGCTATGGTTTCCGGATTTAAGTATGGGGCGCAAATCAATCTGGGGACAAAACCTACTTTCTATGAACGAGTTGCATATAACTTGGGTCCGTCTACAGGGACAGTAAATGAAGTCACCATAATGGTAGTTAATGAGTTGGGTGTATAAGCGCTTCATTCCCAAAGGCAGAGGAGAGAGAGGTTAGGCAAACTCAATCCAAATGGTGTGAGTTTTAGCTTGGCTTGGTTTGACACTTGAAGTCCCTAGTCTTAGCAGGGAAAAAACAATCACCAGGGTAGTTGCCTCGAATACTACTGTAGACCATGGATGCCACACCGTGACCCAGCTTACATTGATAAGGTATATGGCAAAAAAGAAGGAGAAAAAATCCTCTGGTACATATTTTGCACACCCTCGAGCTTGACGCCATGAGGTTCCCACTTAGTTACGAATCCATTGTTGGGACGAGTAGAGGTACATGCATTCGGCAGGGGCCTCGACTCAACAAAATCGGCCAACCATAAGTGGGCAAGATTCAAATCCAATGACAAACGGTTTGGGCATAGATCAAGTCCGCGAGGCTAGAGGGGGGCCTAGAATCAATGGTCTGGACAGAAATCACTCTTGCAAGAAACTTCCTATTGCTAGCCAGGGGGATTTTTTGGGGGCCATGCATGTCCAGAGCTGGTGTGCATCGGCGTGACCTCTGCATCAACTGATTGCCATGTGTCCATGAAAATAATCATTAATGACCCTAATAAGGCTTTACTACTCGCCATTCTATAGGATAAGCTTAAAGAGGGAGGGTCAAATGTAATAAATCGGATAATAAAGATACTGAATTCCTACATGACACTCAGGATAATCGATCCAGGCATGTGATAGCCGAAATATATTGCAGAAAGAGACACGCCAACCCTAATAAAGCTTCAGAGGAACCACTCTCCCATTGCACATTGTGGAGAAGTTCAATAAATGTTTCGGGGTGTCATGTTCCTCTCATACTTTAGGAGGATCCCCTCAGAATCGGCAGCGGAATCTACAAAGAAAGTTATTTTTATTTCTATCTATTCATTTTGAATTTCCAGTAAAATAAATAAAAATAAAAATAGAGTATAATTCTAGTACGATCTTTTCGAACGGTTATTCCAAGTTTAGGGTCCCGGATTTTGACACGAGCAAAACCAATCGCAACTTATGAGTTACCATATTGGGAACCCATTTAAGGAACAACGGAGACCCCAAAACCAGTTCACCCTACATAATGTTTTTCTTCTTTGTTTTGCACAGACTGTGGCATTCGAGCTGACGAAGCATCTAACCCCAAAGAGAAGATATGGTCCACCTGTATTCTCTGCCTGCGTCATTAATTTGACATAAGACAAACTGTACTCAAAAACTCTGTAGATGCCCACTGCGATTTCTTCAACAGCCGGTTGTGCATATTGTTACGTCTTAGATAATAAAGGGTATATGGCCAGGATGGTGTCGACCCTGGCGTATAGAGTTAGCAGGCTATTGGATCAGCCGAGCGTCTTATGAGGAGCCATTCTCATGGCGATACCGCAGCTTCGCCCATTTTGTTAGTGAGCCCTAAACAGCGAATCCGGGTATATGCATTTTGCCGAGCGAAAAAGTCTTAGTTTTAGGCTAGGGTTTTCAACACCCTCAAGCAAGGGTCACGTAGGGTTTCAATTATAGGAGGACAATGGCCGAAGCATAGGTTTTAAATACGGGGATATCTGTTTTTATATTACGAGAGACAGAAAAGAGCAGGATTGATCATGCCTTATGCATGATGGGATTGTCAATACAAACATGGAAAGTGGTATTCTTTTTGTATGCATTGTTGTTTAGATCAAAATCTTGTCACTCACGTTGGATCCTTTCTACTTTCCAACTGCTTTGTGTATACTAAGAATTGCATATGTTTCTGAAAAGATTGCTTGAATGTATGGCTTTTTTGAACAGTTGTTGCAAATGAACTTGTTTTTCAACTTTTTGGCGCTACATGAAGTTTGATACATGCTGTTGTAGATATATTGTGATCTAAAATGTTAGTTTATGTGAGCATATTTCGATACCTGAAAACATATGGAAATTGACAGGAGGGATGCAATTCTACTTGGTAGGTTGAATTCAGATTAACTTAGCCCCACTCCTAACTCCACGGGCAGATCTAGTAGAATGCGTTAAGTGTGTCTTGTTTGTCAATTGAGATATAGAAGGGCTGAAACATAGCTAGGATTAAATATGGTGAAACGATAGTGTTTAATATGATTCTACCTTGGGTAAGCTTTGGTGGAGACAAAATCACTTTAAAATCGTGTATAAAACGATTACTCCACCTGTCTGTTTTAATTAATTTTGGGTGCAACATTTTTATTGCGGTTTGTCCAGACGTAGACACAGTTTGATGTCCACATAGTAGACAAACATCTGGTTTTTTAGCGATATTATATACTCTCTTGGAAGCCTTGAGCATCTAAATGAAAACAGAAAGAGAGACATGAAGTTTGATATAGTTTGGGTATGACCTTTCATTGGTTTGCATTGTTTATTTGGGGAAAACAAAAAACTTTGCCCCATGCTACTAGTAAGTAGCGTGGGTTTATGAATTGTGTACAAGGCATAGGCATAGTAAGGGCATTTCCAGGCTTTCCCAGACCCTACGTCACTAGTATTGTAGACTTTAAGCTCATCACCGAAGGTCTGCCTTGAGTAATGTTTATGTGTAAAAAATAAAATTTTCTGTTTAATCACTTTTTGACTTGTCTTTTTGAGTAAAATGTCAGTATATGCTTGTTTCCAAAGAGATGTATATATGGGATAGATGTGACACCATGAAGCTTATAGAACAGACCATAGGCAAGACACCAATCCTAAGAAGAAATCAAAGCGAGAACAAACTTGCAGATCTTGGTATGGTTACCGTTAAGACTTCGTCATGTTTGATTTTATTTGATAAAAGATTCTGAAGTGATTGATGATATCGCTAAAATGGAGAGATATGATTAGAAATTTTTGTGCCAACAACATCATGAATTTGTAATGAATTACTTTGAGAATAGATTCCTTGATCACAATTTGTGTAAGAACAAGTGGACAAAATGATCTAAATCTATATGAAGATGCAATGTAGATAGTTATATAGGTAGTGCTAGCTGCTTATGCATAGAAACCCTTGAGGTGCAGGGAATTGACTGTTTCGCCAAATTCCTCACCTTCTAGCGTGCATAAGAGGTATGCACCATTTCCATAGTCCTTCGTGACTCGGTTTGGGCCCAACCATTTGGGCCGGAATTTCCTTCATTCGCCGGTCTTCTTGTCGATCCAGCTATCTAGTCTTAGAACTAGATCACCTTCGTATATATCACGTTCATAAACCTTCTTATTATACTGCCGGCACATTTGGTCAGCATAAGCTCTATGCCGTTGTTCAGCATCTAACCTAATTTCATCTAGGCTTTCTAATTGGGAAAGACGTACTTCTCTGTAAGCGTCTTCATCCAGAATCCCTTGTAGTGAAATGCGGAGACTAGGTATTTCGACCTCAAGCGGGAGAACTGCTTCTGCCCCAAATACTAGCGAGAAAGGAGTTGCTCTTGTTGGTGTTCTTATTGAGGTTCGGTGGGCCCACAAGGCCGGATATAACTTCAAATGCCAATCTCGCTTGTTTTCTTTCACCGTTTTAAGGAGAATGGCTTTCAGCGTTTTGTTTGTTGCTTCAGCCTGCCCATTGGCTTGGGGATAATACAAGGAAGCCGTATGATGGCTTATTTTAAATTTGTTGCATAGTTCACGAACTTCTTCATTCTTGAAAGAAGTTCCATTATCTGAGATAATGATTTGTGGGATACCGTACCTACAAATGATTTGATTTAAAATGAACTTAGCGATTACAGAACCAGGTACGGTAGTAAGAGGCATGGGCCTCCACCCATTTGGTAAAATATTCAGTGGCCGTAATTATAAAATTGTGGCCATCTGTGGATGAGGGAGAGAATTTCCCTATTAAGTCTAGGCCCCATGTAGAAAAGGGCCATGGAGTAGCGATTGGTTGTAAAGCTTGTGCTGGCATGTGGATCTCGTGAGAGAATTCTTGGCACTTATGACACCTGCGTGCAAACTCTATCGCGTCATGTTCTAGAGTGGGCCAGAAATAGCCCATTCGATGTATTTTTCAAGCAGTGGCATGGCCACCGAAGTGGCCTCCACATATACCGCTGTGGGATTCATGGAGAATCCTCTTGGACTCTTCTGTGTCGACACACCTTAAGAGCATTCCATCGAATGCTTTTCGATAGAGCACCTGCTCTATAATGACATATTTGGCTACGATTATGCGTAATCGCCTTCTTTGTTGTGGTGTCACTGCATCCGGGTACGTATGGTCCATGATATAATTAATGATATCAGTGTACCAAGGGCACTCAAAAATAGCAGGTCGAGTTTCGATGTAGTATACGCATTCATCTGGAAAATCCAAATCTACTAGATCGCCTCCGTCTAATGGGTTGTCAGCTAACCAATCCGCGATGATTTGTCCTTTAACTGACTTCTGATTTACAAATGTTAATTCGAACTCTCCCATTTAAGGTTATAAAACGTCCAGCCTTTTTGGATAAGGAACCTTGTGTGAGAAAAGTCCGTAAATGGTCCGTCTTTACCATGACCTTTGTTTCTTGATTCAGCATGTAATGTCTTAGACGTTTAGTAGCAAAGACTATGGCAAGACATTCTCACTCTGCTTGTGTATAGCGTGTTTCATAGTTGAGCAATGTTCGGCTAATGAAATAAATCGCACGTTCTCTCTTGTCATCGTCTTCTTGGGCCAACATACAGGCCAGCGAGACATTGGTAGCTCGCGAATATAGGATTAACGGGCGATCCAACTTAGGTGGCATTAGCGTAGGTGGTGCCAGTAATAAACTTAACTGCATTGAAGCTGCTTGCAGTTCTTCGCCAATCAATGCTATATCTTCTTGAGTAAATTGTTGATTGGATAATAACGAAGCTTAATTCCCTGGATGAATCTCCGGATTGACAGCCCAGCTCCGCGAAATGATCTGATTCCAGATTCACTCGACAGGGTGGAACGCATTTCGAGGACAGCCAAATTTGGTTGGATTCAACTTCGATCCCTCATGACGATATTAGTAACCTAGGACTTTCCTCCTGTTACACAAGACCATTTCTCCCGGATTTAGCGTAACTCCGTATTCTATTAAACGTGAAGAAATGATTCAGAGTACTTCGGATGGTCAACAAAGCAACGCTTTTTGGCCTTAGCCATAAGTCGTCTACGTAAGATTCTGATGTTTTTATGACTTAAGATCATGAAAATGTATGTCATGGCCTCACTGGTACGTTCAAACGTCGTTTCATTAAGAACACCGAAGACATACCAAAGTAGCAATTAGGTTTCCCAAGGCAGTTTATAAACGTGGATTTAGCTTGATCTTGCCGGATTTCTGATTTGGATTGTATCCCGAGAATCATCCATGATAGACAATACAGGTTCAAAAACCGAGCTATGCTCAACATACGTCTATGGATGGTAAATAGAAATCGTCCTTTAGGAACGCTTTTTTTGATGTCTCGGAAATCTAATGCAATCGATCGTGTCCGTTCTTCTGAGAATGGGAACGATAGTAGCTACCCATTGGGAGTAGTCAACTGGCTGATACATCCTTACCTGAAGGGAGTTTTATATTACTTCCCTTACGATGAGACTACGTTGGGGTTTCATGGGCCTTGATTTTGTTTAATTAATTGGGGCTTTGCATCCGATCTATTGACGAGTTGTGTAACCCCGCAATGTGGGGTGCGACTTCCCATCACTCCTTGTATTACTGCAATACCTTCTGATGTTTCTTTTGAGAACCTATAGTATGTATTTCCACTTCTTCTTTTGTCACGAAGAACCCCTAGTTTAATATTCTTTCTTGGTTCATCGTCCTGTCCCAATGTTAAATCGATTGTTTCTTTCTCTTTCTTTCGATTAAAGAGGCGTTACCCTTTCGAACCATGTGGTGCTGGAGGTAAATCTAAATCTCCCCATTATTCTAGTGCTTATATGTTAGGTTTCCCTTTGTGACGGAGACCATTATGGGATTTCTGAAGTAGGCAGACGAATGTGGTATCCCAGGGATAAATCTAGTCCCGTGATAGGAGAGATTTAATGCTGCATCGCAGTTCATAAGCCAAAGTATCCGCATCATTTCAACATGGCTAGGACGGTAGATTTCACTTCGCTTAAAAGAGGATTTGTCATTTTTTATTAATGGCTCGTCACGAATGGATACTGTGAAGTGAGTATCTCTAGCTCATTGCTTGGATAAAACGTGATGCTGGGTTGTCATGAATGGCGGAGAAGATTTTCTCTCCGGGAGGAATCGACTTCAATGGTATGAGTTAAACGCCTTGCTTAAATCTAATTACATCGTTTTTGAGAGTTGGTTAAAATTTCAGCTTTAGTTTCATTAACTTCAGAAACTTGGTTTGTTACTAATATTGCTAAGTCCTCCCCAAGACTCTGATGTTATTAATTAAGCCAATTCTTCTGGCTAAGGTGAGCCAAAGAAGGAGGGCTTCGTACTTAGCGCCATTTGTTTTGTGCATTCAAGAGTTTTAACTAATGAGAATTTGGAAGACCTTCTCCTCGGTGAAGTAAGAATTAACCTGCCTCCCACTCCAAACAACATTTAAGCTCCATCGAAATGGAGATCCAAATACTTAGGTCGTGATGTAGATGTTGGGGCATCTGCCGGCGGTTTTTCACACTCACTTCTCATCATACAGGATCCATTTGCAGGTAAGAACCAACACCTAGGGAAAACCCTATGCCTACGAATCGAATGGAAAGACATTGGTGAATCTTGTTTCTATCAATCAACGATTTTCGCATTAGTCCCGAATGATACGATTTGCTTTAGTTTTTACCTTGAGGGGTTGAGTTGTTTTTGGCTATGCTGGTAGTTTCAAGATCTTTTGTACCGGTATCAACTTTTCCTCTGGGTTTGGGTCAAGGGTTTATTTTAAGTTGGTTTGTTGGCACTTTAATTCTTGCACCCCTGGTCTTTTCTTTAAATCAGCTAGGTGCAAATCTGAAAGGTTTGGGATTGCCTTTTGCTACAAATACCTTTCCCAGATGCAATAATCTTCTTACTTCTGAAATATCGTGGAAGGGATTTGCTTCATCATTCGATGTAATCCAAGGTCGCCGAGATCATATTATAGTTATTTCCCCGATCTATAATATAAAACTCAGTCCAGGAGGTTTTGGGCCCTAAGGTGACCCTGGCAAGTATTATATTCCTATCGAAGTGGCTTTAAGGCTATCATAGCCTCGCTCAAAGGTATTTGTGTAGTGGACAGTGGGTTTCTCCATATCCAAGTTTTGGAGGAGAGAAAGGGACGAAGTTAATTGCACCCCACATCACCATTGCCCGTTTTTACTAGTTTATTATAACCCACACTTGCAATTGTAAGGTGGTCACCTCGGCATGCGATCTCAGCATCTGTGGGCATTTAACTTATTTCAAGATGATTCGACTCCTTGTCCGGCTGCCCTCGGAGGGTGGATATCAAATCTGACGTGATTACTGTGTTTCGAGAGGGTGGAGTGATGTTAACTAATGGCCGACGACTCTAAGGCTTCTAAAAGAGCAGCTCGTGTGAGGGGAGCGTTCTTTATTAAGGCCCCAAAATGAAATGTGGGAGAAGGTCTTTGTTAGGTCACTAATTAAATCATACTCACCGATTGGGGTTTTCAACTATTTGCGGACCTATCTTGCCTCTGGCAGATGACTTGGCTTGGGTGCGGAAATACTCTTGTGTTCTCGTTATACGCTTCGATAGGTAGTTCAGGTCCTAAATTCTAATTTGCGAACCAAACTGACTAAGCTTAGTCTCTCGTTTGGCTCCCTCACTTTGGCCGACTGAACAGATTTACTGAAGTCGCGGATTCCATGTCTTGTTTCCCGTCACTATGCACCTTTGTTTGTTTCCGGTTTGGATTCCACCTATTACGGTCATGATTTGGAGTGGATCATTAAAGTAGCTGAGGGGATCTTCTGAGGGGAAACTGCCCCTGTGCGAGTTATTTGGGTGCTGATTATACGTGATCTATAAAAACAATCTTTGAAGAATTGTCTTTGTTCTCTGGTAACGTTCATCAACTTTATTGTAGTCACGTCACGTTCTAGTGTCGTGACCATGAATTTTTAGAAACTCACAAAAGAATTGGGGGGGGGATTTATAATTCCCTTTTTTGTTGGTTTGGTGTGTAGCTTGTGGCCTAAAATTTCGATCAACTTTTGCCTATTAGACCAAATTTTTAGAATTGTTGTTTTTGGTTTTGACTTTGGTTTGGTAACCAATGAGTTTTGCTTGGCCCTTGTAATCGGATTTCGCCGTTGTTGTTGTTGGTTGTTGTGGATGGTTAAAAAAAACCAACTTTTTCCACTGAATGACCGGTTGGGGTTAAAGTTGTTGTTTCGTTGGTTGTGTGTTTGTGACGGAGTATTAACAACATTTTAACCCTCTGGGCTGGTCGTTATCCCCATTCGTTGCTACCCACTATTTTGTAAATGATTTGGGTCCTGATTGACATTTGGGTAGTTGTAGTATTGTGAGTGAGTGATTACCTCTATTTGATCCATACGTCTTCTGACCACTATATAATTGTCGGCCCTGTCTAATTCGTAGAGCGCTCCCTCAAGACTTCATCATAAGTCCTCAAGTGGCAACTCTGGACTTCTTCCCTCCCTTCTCTAACTGAGAGAATGAGGGACTAATCACATTTTCCATCTTATCCATGTTTGAGCACTTGCTGACGAATAAAGAACTGTACGCCACCTCTGGATGAAATGAGCGACAGATTCATTGTGTTTCTTGTTTAATATGCAAGACTCCCTAATCCTGTTCTCCGTGTTTGTTCTCGTCTAAGCTTTGATGAACTCTGCACGATTGTTTAAATGCATGTATGGAAAGCCTCAGGTATTCTAGTACCAATGAGATTCATTCATCCAGTGTTTGGGAAATTTTTTAGTCAACAACCCATCCCATGGGAGTAATTCTCGTAGGGCAGTAGCGTAAGCTTGTATGCGCTTTGGATCTCCTTCACACCTTGAACTTGGGAAAACAGGGAGATGTCTTGGAAGCATGACGCTTCTTAATGGTAATGCTAAGGGTTCCTTTAGATATTCTGATACGTCCCTATCGCATGAGCTTTCGACCATGGATGGTGTTTTGCTAATGGAGTGGTGGGATAGGTGACTATACGTTGCAACTACGCGTTGCATGGCATAAGAGGTCCCTGCATTTGGAGAACTATCAGAGAGGAGAACACATCTCCTTGTGGTGATTTAGAGTCACATTGTTTAAATAGGATGGGGTATTGTCGAGGAACGGACTGTTTGCCACTAGACCGGGGGAGTAGTGTTTAGAGATGAAAGGCCGTGTTGTGTTTTGCTGTGGATATGAGAGGCATGCCTAACGTGCCTACTCCCGTAAGGAGATCTACATGACCCGAGTGGTATGGAGGATTGGAACTTCCTTTTGTATGAACGGAGAAGAATTGACTTGCTTGAGCCAGTTCTAACCCCCTCTCACTCTTTCTACTAAACATCGAAAGACTCAGTTATGTGAAGCCACGTACTTTTCCTGAGCCTGGTGTTTGTTTGGATACCTTGGTGTTGTTGTAAAGGTACGTGATTATCTGTCATAAACTGATCGCTATTTTGCCAAGTTTCTCCCAGAGAATTTTCCTGTAGCAGTGGCAGAGAGGTATTTTCTTGAAAGAGAGTTCGAGGTCGTATTGTATAAAACTCCTATAGATGTGGTACATTTCACCAGGGAGTGTTGTTTCCTCCTCAGGGCTAAACGTTGTTGGACTATCATTATCTAAGACAAGGTATGGATCTGATTGCTACTAATTTTATGTTGAGTAACATGGTTGAGGAGATGACCAGATCCCTTGTAAGGTAAACGCTTTCATATTGTTGGAAAACCTGAAGGTTCTGTTTTGGGTTCGAGGGGGTTGATCTAACTCTCAGTTGATTGGTGAAAGAGAACTATATTGTTCTTGGGGTTTGTGTTGACAATGATTAGTTGAAATAGTTGTCACCATACTGAGAGCGAGAGTGATGATTCCCTCCTATTCTGTGGGCGTTAGTAGGCTCAAGACCCAGGAGGGGTCTGCCATAGCGTCGAATCCCGAATTATCGGGGGGTAATGAATACCCGCAGAATAATGGGAAGGCAGCGAAGGTGATGAGGAGAAGTGAAATTACTCAAAGAGAAGGTGAAATAGTTGTTGTTTCACGTGGGTTCACAATGTTGTACGTAGGAAAAGCGAAAGGCGGAGCGTGAGAATCAACAGTAACTCTTCCGCGTACCGACCTCCCGGGTCGTGCCGAGACAGCAGAGGTGGGGATGGAAATATGAAGACAAACTAGTAGCCCAATCTATGTCTTCGACACGCACTAGTGGAATTGTGAATTTAACGGTAAAGAAGCCCTTCTAACTTGGACTGGTGGTGATAGATCGATCAGCGAGGATGACTGCTCGAAGGCTCCAATCAATATCGAGCTCTGGTGTGATTCGATCTATGGGTTTGCGGAATACGTGGAAAAAATGACCTGGGTTGTTTCGTTGATATCTCGATAAGGTCATAAGTGGATGATGAATACAAGTGATTTCTATGGACGATTTTCTGGGCCTAGTCCAGCATTCCATAGCTTCGTTAGCGCTTAAATTAGTAAGGGACAGTTGTTCGATATGATAGTGGAAGTGGGGTCGGACTGAAACACTAGTGTGCATAGGCCAGTCTCTATATCTAACTAACTTGTGGATTCGGTTTGGTTGTGGGATCTGTGGATCACAACCGTTAGGACTCTTGGTGTTGCGGTTCTGTTATGGTATACGTGAGATCAAGTTAATGCTGGATGCAAGAATCATCTTTCCTATCCATCACAGTACTTGGGTAGGAAATATTGTGCCAGTGCGCAAGAAGAATGGGGAAATACGCATATGCATAGATTTTTGAAATTTGAATCAGGCTTCCTTGAAAGACAACTACCCACTTCCTATAATGGATCAAGTTCTGCAAGCACTAACTGGATCAGAGATGCTGTCCATGCTTGATGGTTTTTCAGGCTACAATCAGATTGAAGTTTCACCTGAAGATCAATTTAAAATAGCATTCACTACTCCCTGGGGTACATTTGCCTACAGCAGGATGCCTTTTGGCCTAACCAATGCTGGCGCCACTTTTTAGCCGGCCATGGACCTGGCGTTCAAAGGTATGATGGGGAAAGTCATTGTCATTTATCTAGATGACTTAACCATGTTCTCTAAACAACGAAATGATCATTATTTGCTGGGACATGTTGTTAGCAAAGAAGGAACAAAGATAGATACCGAAAGAGTTAAGGCTATTCAGAGCCTTACTCTACCTACAAGTAAGACTGGCGTTCACTCTTTCTTCAGAAAGGTGAACTTCCTTAGGCATTTTGTTCCCAACTTTGCTGAGAAGACTCGTCACATATTGAACATGATGAAGGGGTCACCAACTTTCCGGTGGAGTGAAGAAGGAAAAAGGTCATTTGAAGAAATAAAAGCTTTCGTTGCTCATGCACCAATCTTGGTATGTCCCGATTTATCCAAGGACTTCATCATGTATAGTTACGCATCTGAGCATAATGTGTCCGCAATCTTGATGCAAAAGAATTCAGAGGATGTTGAATCTTCGATTGCATTCATGAGCTCTCCCCTCAAGCCTCACGAACTAAAAATGTCTCAATTGGAAAAGCATGCCTTCGCCGTTGTCAAAGTAGTGAAAAATTTCAGGTATTACATTTTAAACTCCTCATATGGTGGTACTGGTTCCTGACACGGCGGTCAAATCAATTCTAACTCAACAGGAGTTAGGAAGCTTGCGAGGAAATTGGATTGCAAAGGTTCAGGAGTATGACCTGGATATTAAACCAACCAAGCTGGTAAGAGGCAAGGGCCTATGTCAGCTTATGGCTGAAAACAAAGATTCAGAAAACCCTGATGAAAAGGATGACTACACCGATGAAGCACAAGACCGGCTGGAAAAACCCGATTCACTACCTCTGGTCTTATTTGTTGCGACTAGTGATGAATGGTATTCCGATATTGCTTTCTTCCTCACCTACGGTGAATTCCCAGCGCACCTAACTGCAAAGGAGAAGCACACTATAAAGCTCAAAGTAGCTGAATATGTCATCTGGGATGATGGTTTATATAAACGTGGGATAGATGGTGTCTTTTTGCGATGTGTTGACAAACCACAGCAGGTAAAGTTACTCGAAAGTTTTCATAATTCAGCCCGTGGAGGACATTTCTCTTCCTCCGTGATAGCACATAAGATCATCCGAGCCAGGTATTATTGGCCGACGCTCTTCCAAGATACAGCCACCTGGGTGGCAAAGTGTGAACCTTGCCAGCAGTTCGTCGGCAAGCCCAAGTTGGTTTCTTTTCCCCTTAGGCCTGTCATTGTCAACGAACCATTCAGGCAATGGGGAGTTGATTTTATTGGTGCACTCAATCCCCAATCGAGTGCTGGACATAGTTATGTCCTTACAGCAACGGATTACTTCACCAAGTGGGTGGAAGCCATACCTGTCAAGCATGCTACTTCTGAGGTTGTTTACAATTTCATTAAAGAAAATATCATTGTCAGGTTTGGCGTTCCAAACAAAATTGTTGCTGATAATGCTTCTAACTTCTCCTCATGGGAAGTTATTAGTTTTTTCTATGAATATGGGATAACTTTGGCTCACGCCTCAGATTATTACCCTCAGGGAAATGGTCAGGCAGAATCCAGTAACAAGAACTTGGTGACCATCATACGAAAGTTAGTGGATGAGAATCAACGAATGTGGCACAAGTCTTTATACGACGCTTTGTGGGCCGATCGTATTACTCCCAAGAGGTCTCTCGGTATGTCACCTTTTCAAGTGTTATATGGCACTGATGCCGAGCTTCCCATTTCTACTGAACTTCCTGCTCTGCGCTTGGCACGAGCTATCGAAGATGAAACTTTCCAAAATTCTCTTGAAAAGAGGATCATGTATCTGACAGAGCTCGAAGAAAAGAGAGTAAGAGTGGTCGACAGGATCACCGAACATCAGAATCAAGTCAAGAGATTATTCGATAAAAAAGCTAAGCAAAGGAATTTCCAGGTGGGAGACCTCGTCCTTCTGTGGGACAAGCGAAGAGAGCCAAAGGGCATGCACGGAAAGTTTGATTCCCTGTGGAGAGGGCCCTTCAAGATCAAGCAGCTCAATGGAGAGAATAGTTTCTATCTCTCATATCTGGATGGAACCGAGCTCCCGCTTCCTTATAGCGGGCAACATCTGAAAATTTTCAAGAAGTAGAGCTTGCTCTCTTCTTTGTACAGTTTGCTTTAGTTGTGTGTTTGTTTTCGTCGTGTGTTTGCTTTCGGTTTGTTGTGTGTTTCCTTTGTTCTCCCTCCGGTCGCCCTTGTTTTTGACTCTGTTACCCAATGGATAGGCACATGAGATCTTGGATTCTCTACCCCCAAGTTTGCTCAGGGATAGTCCCCAGAAAGAGCCAGCTGTTATCCCGTAAAATTGACAAGGGCAATTTTACCGATAACCATACCGAAAATTTTGTTCCGATCCCTCGTCAGGGATCCCTTGCATTCAGAACGTTGCAAAATCCCTTTTCCGGGAAATCTGGTTTTCCGAACTTAGTCATTTTTGGTCTTTTGGCTGGGCGCATGGAATGACTATGTAACATCAACTTTTGATGCGCCCCCTTTAAACCTTTGGCGCATGCTTTCTTGTGTCAACAGGCATTTTGGTGCGCCTTGATATGTTGAGTCTTTCCTATGTGCGCTGAGGCGCATGCGCCTTCGTGTCAACAACACTTTTGTTGCGCCACTTTTTGGTGTGCCAAAGGTGCACATATTCTTGTGTCAACATCACTTTTGGTGCGCCAAAGGCGCACATAACTTTGTGTTGTTAGGTGCTTTGGTGCGCCAAAGGGCGCATGCTTTCTTATGTCGACAATGCTTTCCATGCGCCACTTGAAAAGTTGGTGGCGCATTTATTACTTCTCGCCTATATATGGGCGCGTCTGCGTTGTCATTATCACCAATGCAAAACACTTGATATTTTATCTACAACCTGTCAGTATCTGCCCTATCGCTTTCGATCACGTTGTGGACCCATTCTCACGCTTTTTCATCATGTATATCCGGGTAAGTGGTTTTCAGTCTTTCGTGCTTTTTGTTTTTGTGGATTTTGGTTGCTAGGATGGTTCAGTAGGATTGAAGGGAATAGATTATGAACTTGCTTTCCCCCCCTTGCTATCTTTCCACATTTTCTCCTCTTTCCAGATCTGCTGGTAGAGGAAGCTCTGTCCTAAAAAATGATGTTGGCTTGAAAATCCTTCTTGGTATAGCACCTCTTCATATTCTACAAAGAACCTTGTTAAAGCTAAACCATATGTGGAAACCCCTCTGAGAGAATGAACAAACCTAAAAACCGTTTTCACCTTTGGCGCATGAGCTCGCTATGCAACATCAAAAACAGTTGCGCCTTTGGCGCATCTGTCGCTCCTGTTACATCATAAAAAGATGCGCCCTCATGGCGCATTTCTCTCGCATGCTGCAATTGCTTCCCGTGTGCCCCCTTAAGCGCATCAAACTTGGATGCAACATGAAGGATTCCTGCGCCCTTTGGCGCACCCATCATCCATGTAACACTCCTTTCATATGCGCTAAGTACAAAGCTATAAAGGCGCAGGCGCATTCCTCATTACAGCAACATCATGTTGTGTAGACCCTCTGTGCGCCGCGCCAAGTTACCTTTGGTGCACGAAAAGTTCATGTTACACAAACAATACATGCACCTTTGGCACACCAAATTTCCATGCAACATGAAAAATACATGCGCCTTTGGCGCATCCTGTCCCTATGTAACATAAATCTCCATGCGCCCTTTACAAAATGCACCCTGCAGTATCTATGCGCCATGCGCCTTTGGTGCTGATTTAACCCTTGCAACATCTTTTTTCTGTGTGCCTTACCTATTTAGCCCTATAAGCTGCAGCTTTCATGCACCCTGCGCCCTGAGCCTCAAAATCGCTAACTCTTTCTTCTGTTAACACTTCAATGGAAGATCAAATGACTAATACAACCTTTTTGCGTTGGGTCTCGCTTCTTCTTCGTGCAGATCAGCAATTAAGCTCAGAAGAACATATGTCTACATCAAGCAAGAGACCTACCAAATCCAAAGGCAAGGCCAAACTTACAGAAGAAGAGATGAAATATAAATATCAGAGGGTCAGAATGCCTGACTCCCAGGCCGAATGCGACCTAGACATCAGAGACTCAGAGTTGGGTCACATTGATATGGAGGAATTCTGGGTCAGGACTCAGAAGGTAACAAGAAGTCCATGGATGGACAAACTAATAGGCAGTGCCCTACACTTCGCTGGAGGAATCCCAGTCAGCCCCGTCAACAATGAATTCATGATGGTGGTTTCCCGGTGCTACAACAAGGACACAAGGTGTGTCGTAAATGACAAGGGCGAGGTCGTCATTAACCTCACTGCCCGCCACTTTGAAATAATACTCGGCATTCCTCATCATCGGCACTTTGTGGCCGTCAGCCGAGAGGATTGTATTAAGGCCTGGGACGACAACGAAGATCAGTGCATGCAGCTGATGAATGAGGTCTATTTGAAAAACAAAAAGGTAGTGACCCGATGGCCACAAATCATTCACCGCAGTGATTTTTCGGAGGAGCTCAGTGACACCATCACTTTCCTGAGCAGGGTCTTTGGGCTTCCTGACGCCCACTTTTTCCATAAATGGATGCTGCGGTACTTAGAGACCATGAATAAGAATATGCCCGATCAGCGCTTCGAATGGGCAGAGATTATAAGCAGCACAATCTCCGAACAGCTTCAACAATTCAATACAACAGGGAGATTCTACATGAATTCCTATGTTGTTTACGCTGCAGCATCAGAAAGAGACTACCCAGGCCTGATGCGGAGTGGGGTTTGGCCTCAGGTCAAAATATATGAATACTACCCAGAAGTTGAGGCTGGAAAATAGCATCCCTCAATTCACAAAGATCAACGATGTGTTTTTCTACCACATCATCTGCCTGTTGAGGCCAAATATGACTTACGGTCGCACGACCAAGAGCATAGTGGCAGCCACTGAGAAATGGGGGGCCCTGTTCACCCAATTTCCCACGTTCACCTATCTGAGGGCAGCCAACTTCTTGGGAGAGCCAACTAGACTGCCGAGGTATGCTGGACCCAAGTTGATTCTGCTAGAGCTGTCAAGGCAGCTGATCACCTATCATGAGAAGTGCCTCAAAAGAAAGAAGGGTGGAACTCCTTTCCCCCTCACAGTGGGCAGATATACATGCCTTACCCATCACAAGGCAAAGGACATGTTCGCAGAGCTGGAGCTGCTTAATTTGAAACATGATTTCCCGGCCAGGCCTACCTTCGACCCAAGAAGTTGTCTGCCAAGGGCTAAGCTAGATCCAATCCACATCCCTCAGATCGAAGACATCTACATCGACGTCATTCATGAGGTTGAGCTCAGGAGAAAGGACCATTCTCGCTTAGCCTTGGCAGAAATCATCCAATACGGGGTAGCAATTGTCCCCAAAGGCTTCCAAACTATGGAGGATGAAGTAGACCAAGTATATACTAACACAGATGGGGACAATTGGCCTTTTCCAGCCATTGATAGAACTAAGGCACCTCAGACGATTGAGGAGAGGGTCAAGGAGACTCTGCGCAGAACAGAGCATTGGTGCCGGATGAACGGATTAATCTACCTCGGGGTTGATTTCACAACCTCCCCATTGGGTAACGCACCTCCTCGATCTAAACAATAGCCTAAAGGTAAGGGCAAAGGCATAGAGGTTGAATCCAGCACCACTCAAGAAGAAGCTCCTGAGAGTCCTCCTTCCGCAGCACCCGAACAGGTCATAACTCTGGTTACGCCAGAGAAAGAAGCAGAAGAGGATGTTCCAATAGGCCCATCCACTCAGGATGTCGGCACTGCTACAACAACCGAGGTCCCTTCTGTCCCTTCTTCTTCTCTTCCTTCCCCTCCTCGAGTGACTCAAGCGACCATCCCTTTGGTCGTGTCCTCTCCCCCTTCTTCTACTGTTCCCCCCGCTTCTTCGTCTATCTTCTCTTCCCTCGCGGATCTTTCCCCCTCCATTTCTTCCCTCATCTCTGAGCTCCCTTCCCTTCCTATGTCTTCCTCAGCTGCAGTATCCCTTCCTCCCGTGGGCACTTCTTCGGCTGTTCTCTCCATGCCGCCGCCACGTGTCTCCACGTTTTTCCCTTCTTCTACTGCAGCTGCCCCCTTCTCTGTTTCCGGCCCTTCTCCCATAAGTCCAGCCTGGATCTCCCAGCAGTTAAGTCAGCAAAAAAGGAAAGTTCCCATCGC
Source organism: Taxus chinensis (assembly GCA_019776745.2). Classification (NCBI taxonomy): domain Eukaryota; kingdom Viridiplantae; phylum Streptophyta; class Pinopsida; order Cupressales; family Taxaceae; genus Taxus; species Taxus chinensis. Next base: position 23,327 of record JAHRHJ020000814.1, read on the forward strand.
TCCGATGGACTTTTCTGTAATCCCATCTAAGGGGGCAAAGAAGCAGAAGCCCGTCACACGCTTCTCTCAAAGTGCTTCGGGAGAGAGGGTAATGGAGATCGCGTACCCCAATCCTCTCAAGGAGAAAAAGGATCTGTCTCCGACAGATTATACTGTGACCCAAGTCACAATGGGGACGTCTTCTGAAAGCCTTCAGGGGGAGGCCCTTTCTGCAGTTGACGCCCTCTGCAAGAAGCTTCAGGAAACAAAAGAGGAGAAAAGGCAACTGAAAGAGCAAAATAAATATCTGCTCCAAGCCTTACAGAAAATGGGCAGTGCGCCTCCCACAACTGCCGCCGAGACTTCTGAGCTTCTGAGCCAGGAGAAAATTAATGAATATGCAAAGATCGGCGAGCAGGGTATGGCCGTTTCCGCTTGGAGGAGCCAGATCCTCAAAGACAGTGAAAAAGTAATCGCCAAGTTCTCTGACTTGTATTTGAACATCAACAAGGTGAATAAAGAGCTCCAAGCGTTAGCGGGACCCATATCGGAAGAGCTGGAACATGCTAGACTGCAGCACGAGACCTTTCAACAAATGTTTGACTGTTCAGTCGAAGATCTGGTCAAGTTCGGCGTCTTCGGCCATCCCAGGGCCCTCAACAAAATCATGTCCACTCTGGATTACCGGGTGGATCAGCTGGAATTTGTCCTAGAAAAGATCGACAAGGTGAAGGAAGAAGCCCTGGACGCGATGCACCAAATGGAACGGATCGTTCTCAACATGTCGCCAGGGTTGCTTACTCCTTCCTTCACTTTAAGAAAAGCTGATGAAACCATCCAGATCTTCAAGGAGATCGTTTCTCAAGGGATGGGGCCAGAGGTCACTTTTGACGCAGAGTCTATCAACAACCTGCTGGCCTGTCGGGACTTCATTGGGTTACTCATTGAAGCGGAAAAAGACTATTCCAAACTCCCCGAGAAACTCATAGATGAGCGGGAGACTTGTGAGGTGATCAGTGAGTGGCACAAGGATCCTTCCCAGGATCAACTAGGGCCCATGATCAACAAGTTTATGGAATACCGCTCTCAATTCCATATCTCGTCACCTGAGCAACAGCAAAAGCAAGTCCACTCCCTTTCGGCCGCAGGATGACGACGACGAGTAGCTTCTCCTCCTTCTTCTTCTTCTCTCTCTCTCTTCTTCGACTTTCTTTTTGCGAATATCTGGAGTATGTTGGCACAAATGATGACATCATCTGTGTTGCACCATGGGATGATGTCATCCATCAAGTTGTCAAAAGTCAACATGACTTTTAGATATTTTGTAAATATCTTTGTAAATAAGTGGTTGGCTCCTTTTTGCCTTCTTTTCTCTCCTTCTTCTATAAATACCCCAATACTTGTTGTATTGGGCATGAGTGAATATCTTTCAGATGAAAAATAGGAGTGAGGAGAAAAGACTTTGAGCTTTTTGTAACAGAAGGAATTATTAATACAATATTTAGACTTTGTGCTGAATACATGTGTTATTTGCATCAGATCTTTCTTATGTCTGATCTATGTGTTTATTCTGTTAAATCTGCTTCTGTTTTATTGTCATTTATTCATCATCAGTATTGCTTTGCTCGTTTATGCAAGTAGGTTTGGCTCTGTTTACTACCAATCCCAAAACATAAACCTTCTGACCTTTCTGCTTTGGAATTCATTTCTTCTCTTCCTTCGGACCTGCTCTTTCTTCATCCTCTCTTCCATTCCTTTCTTTTCGCAGTCGGAAACACCCTACTGGGATGAGATCCCAACCCCTGAAGGCAGAATATTGTGAGACTTGCACAGATTCCTGCTGGTAGAATAGCAATAAACCAGTTTCGCTTTGCTGACTCAAAGAGGGGCTATGCCCTGCACACTGTTGGCTCGTTTATCCAATTAACTCTCCACTAGATATGATAACATATTATCCAAACTCAAATGCAATGTTAATCCACAAATAAACTTATATTTCGAAAACATTCCATCACTCATCCTACGCAAATGCAAAACTTGTTTCCCCTAAATAAAATGCCTTGCCACACAAATTAATCCAACCATGCTATTATTTCAAAACTCATAGGTATTGCACAAACTATACATGTTTCACAAGATTCTTACTCCTATGCACACAATCATTCATGGATTCAAAAACAAGTACTTCAAATCTCATCTTTGTCACCAACATATAATTCCCACTTAATACATGCACAACTCCATTAGAATTTCTGATTATATGCTTAAAAAAAAATCCCTATTGTTTCTCAAACCACTTTATATTCCTTTGGTCTAAATTCTTGTATCTATTAATAAATTACAATTCTTAATGATTAGTATGTAGCATGAACTCCTTTGGAAATAGATAGTGCTTCTAATTCTCAAGTGTTTGCACATTTTCCAAGGAAAACATGATCATATACATTATAATTCATATTGGCATGACTAAAATTCTCACTAAAAATGATATTGGTCACCCTTCCTGGGTTATTATTGCATCTAAACCACCAACATCATAATCCACCTAGAATATATTCAAAAAATGATGCAACACAAACACTAGTTTTTATGTCACCTTCCTCTTTAACTTTTGAAAAGTATCTATGTAGTGGCACTATACTTCATATCTCCTCACAAATGTGTCCACACTCCATCCAAATATCTTATGAACTTATGATTAAATATATCCAAACCATAAGAACTTGTTTCTTCAAAAATCACCACACGGTGATGAAAAATCCAAAATCATTTAGAAATTCTCTAGATCCATATTCAACACTTTTCTAGAAATCAAAAATCTTACATACACTATATCCTCTTGTGTTAAAATAGTTTTTTTCAAATTAATTATCAAATTCTACTCAAGCAACCATTCCAAGAGTTTCCTTATATGTAAAAAAATATTTTATCATGTATTGATAAATATCAAGAATCATCAAGGTAAACAATCACAAATTCCCACAAATGGTTTCAATATTTCATTCACTAGTATCATAAAATTATTTGGTTCATTACTGAACCTACATGACATTACTAGCCACTTATATAATCTTTCGTATGTTTTGAGCTTAGTGTTATACTCATCCCCATGTCTATTGTGAATATTATGATATCCAATCTTTACATAAATATTACTAAAGTAATTTGTACCACTTATAAAATATATGATGTAATTTATGCATGGCAATGAGAATCTATAGTTGAAGGTGATGTTATTTATGTGTCTTGAGTCTGAAAAAATCTACCATTCACATCCCTTCTTTAGCGCTAGAACCACTACTACTGCACATAGGTTCAAAATATCTCTAATCAAACCTATAATTTAAAACTCATCAACCTATATTTTTATCTCTGCATTTTCTTGTAGTGTCATCCTATAAGCCACCTTGTTCATTAAACTCAAACATAGAATTAAATAAATGTGGTGAAAAATGTATCTCTTAGGTGGTATCTATATAAACCCCATTTTTCATGATGTGATATTTTTAAAATAGAAAATGATGAGTAGAAGGATATTTAAAAAAATAAAAATATACTCAGACCACTCACACAAACTAGCTCTTTCCTATTTTTCTTACTTTTCCCAAACATGGATTTTTCTTGTTTGTCTTGACCTTTGGGAAGAGATATTTTCCTTCTTCACCTTACTTTTGAACAGTTATCACTATAATATCATGGAAATTTCATATCACAGACCAGAGGTTACATAAATGTGTCCTATTATGACCACCAGTTTTTTCACGATTTCATTTGATTTTTATTTTTTATTTTTTACATGCTTTTTATTTCTAATACTTATCACACACATGTTTATACTTTTTTTGACCTCGTTTCAGATCTCTAAACCCCTCAATGTCACTCTAGTTCACTCCCTCTTGATCCTATAGTAACCATAGATCAAATATACATCTCCATTTAAGATAGGGTTTGATTGAAAGCTTATCTTTAAATATTATTTATGAGAACCCGCCCCCCCCCCCCCCCCCACCTCCCCCCCCCCCCCCCCCCCCCCCCCCCCCCCCCCCCCCCCCCCCCGAAAAAAAAAATTAAAAAAAAAATTGAGCCTTTCCTCAGAATGGAGATAGAAATCAATAACAAAGGATATTTTCCCCCGGAAAAATCACCACTAAGGAAATTTCCTATTTCCACCATTCATAAGAGGATATAAAGGGTTTTAGACTAATCTTCTGAGACCCCTCAATTAGCCATAAATTTGTTGTTATTCTAATTTCTCTATATATCCAGCTCTTAACCTATCTTTACTACATTTCCACCATCACACTAGTCACATGTATAATCTACTGGATTATTTATACTAAGGGTATTTTTATCATGAAAATGTGTAACACAAAAACTTCAAACTTTTAAACATGACAACTTAGCCAAAATTGAAAATTTTGCCCCCAAGTCTTCCCAAAACCCTCCTTTAATCAGTTTGTCAATTATGTCATGTCCATTTTTACCTTGAAAGTACTTAAAATATGATGAAAAAAGAATTTCATGTGTTTTTAATGATGTGACAAGGTCAACAATCTCATTCAGTGAAGTATTCCCAACTACTAGTTTCTCATTAGGCCTAGAAAGGCCAATTTTGACCTTCTCAAGACTGGTAGGCATTCTCTGGAATGGAAAAAAAGGATCCAACTCATTTGAATGTAATATTGAAGAGTTATAAACATATTGGAATTGATTTAGGAAAATTTAGGTAATTTTATGAAATTTTTAGAGGTTTAGGGACAAACAGTGCAATTGTGGGTTTCTAAGGTGCAAGGAGTGTATAGTCAAAACAGGTAGTTGATCTTATGTGGATGATCTCGGGAGCTTCATAAGGATTTAAGAGTTAAAAAATTATTCATTAGAAATATTTAATAATCCTCTATATTATTAAACCTTAACATCTTTTGCAAGACTCAATACTCTCTCATGGCAACTCAGTTTCAACAAACACACCTTGTTGTCCCAAGACAAGAGAAATTTCAGGGTCTTGTAGGAATAATTGTAAATTTATACCCATCCCATTTATCTTATAATTCTTTTGGGAGTCAAAATAATATAATGGTTCATCAAAAAAAGGCCTCTTGGAGCTCTAGAAACTTCATCTTCAAGTTTCTCTCTCTCAAGGTAAGCTTTCAGTACTTAGCCATTTTTGCAATAGGGCATTTGTCACCTCCAAGTATAGGTTAATTTTTGTGTCCCTCTTGTCCCTATCCCTTTAGGGGATAAATGGGATAATAAAATGCACCCAACCTCATTTATTCCTCTTGGTTCCTTCATATGACTGAGATAAGCACTCTACAGGACCTATCTGCCTCACTCTAGCCCCTCCCATCAAGTAGTAAGAATGTGCTACTTGTCACAACTAGGTGAGGGGAACATTTTTCTATCCCTCCTATCCCTTCCCCAAGGGGATATATGGGACAATAAAATTTTCCCCTCTCTTTCCCCTTGCATGGTTTTCAATGTGACCAAGTTTAAAGCTCTGTGGTGCTAAAACAAGCCCTTTCCTCACTTCATCCTCACCAAATCATGTTGTGCCACTTGTCATCACCACATGAGGGTGATTTTTTTTTCCCTCCTATTCCTGTCCCTAGGGGAACAAGGGGAAAATAAAATTCATCCCCTCTCTAGCCCCCAATCAGGTTTCTCATATGACCCAACTTCAGCCCCAGGTGTTGTGAATTGTTTTCACCTCATTCCCCTCTCGCCCAATCACAGCAGTGACAAGTGGCAGGCCCAAAATGAGGAAAATTTTCTTACACCTCTTTTCCATATCCCAAGGGTAACAATGGGAACAAATAAAATTTCCCCCATGCCAATAATATTGAAAACCCTAATTGTGTCCTAGTTTCTTCTACCCCATGTTGTGTATAAATTTGATTGTCATATGACCGTCAAAGCTAGAAAATGACTAACTGATAAGGGTTTAATCACCTAGTTCGACCAAGAATCCATTGTTGAATACTATGAATCATTAAAATACCTGAAAAGCATCATCCATCATTCTACTTAAATCATTCCAGACATCCATGATTGCAAGAACGAAGACTTTCTCACTGCCAGTGAACCAGGAAACTGATCATACCAAGGGTTTGAGTTGATTTTTCTTCTCCAAAAATCATATCTGTGATAACTAAAGCTTAGTGAATCCATTAATGTATACCATGATAGCTTCAAACCTGCAAACCCTACCTCTGAAAACTTATTTTTTAATTTCCAAGTTTATGGTGGGTGAAACACAATGAAATTTGGAGCACAAGATTGTAACAAGGAGCTGAATCTAAAAAGATGTTTCGATGCAAACTGGGGTCATTTTTACTAGTTTCTAAAAATAGCATATTTCAAACCCCTTCACATGTTAAAAATAGTAAGTACCTCAAATTATAATTTCTAATCACTCATAACAATAAAAAACAATGCAAAATGGAAGGTGGGGAAAAATTGACAATTTTTCCAAAAAAAAGCAAGCAAGAAAAAAGTAATTTCTAAAAATAGAAACTTGCTAAAAATAGAAAGGAATCATAAATGGAGGATAATTGAAATATTTAGAAGGTTCAGAAGGTTCAAATTTGAAAAAAATAGGTGATATGTCCCAAAATAGCAGGTCCTAGTCCTACCTGCTACAAAAATAGGAAGTCTTTGTTTTGGATGCAGAAAGTTGCAGTCGGATCCAGTTTCACTCATATTTCCACTTTTTGGAATCCTCATAGGTTGTAATATTTTTTCATAACTCAAATGAGGAAACTCACTCTTCACAGGAATGATGAAGCATATCGAGTTGAGTTGATCTTGACGAGCTAGTTGATTTGAGCTCAGTGTAAGCTGGGAGAGCTAGGTGAGTTGGGTGAGTCAAGTGAGCTATTCAAGAGCTCATGATTTCCTATAAGGGGAACACAAATATTGAGGTATGCTAACATCATAAGGTATCTCTTGAGATAAGAACCTCAGATAAATGATCTTCACTTGAAGCTCCATTGAAATCCAAGATTATCAGGGGAAACCATCATCATCTCGTCATGTGAGTTAGGTGAATAAGTTGGTTGGGGTGAACTGGTTGAGTTGGTTGAGATGAACCAAATGAGCTCAGTGAGCTGATTGAGATATTCAAGCCAAGTGATTTAGGAAATATCTCATCTTTATTCTTTCAGGAGCTCACATCTTGTAGATCAATAAAGATATAATTTGTAAATTTTTCAGTGTAGTGTGCATGAGAAGAATGCAAGTATCAAGAGGTTTGAGCATCGTTAATGATAATTGTGAAATCCTAAGGAACAAGAGAGTTATCCTCACTCTCATTTTGAGATCAAGAATGACATCATCATGAGTAGTTCATGTGTTCATCTCAAGCTCACATCAAAAGGTCTCAACAGTGTTTCTAAACACTCACTGAGTCTAAGGTATCCATGCATCTGACAGGAGGAGGAAAGTGAGATCATCATGTCTCATGGATCATAAAGTTATACATTTGAAGGGATCTTCTTCAAAACATCAGTCAATCCCTTTCCATTCTCCTCTTCTTTCCATTTTTTCTAATTATTCATTGAATGTAATCATGGTATTTTGTATTATTTTTTTGAGTGACAATATTTGTAAATTGTAAAATTACTATCTCAAAATTATAAGAGATGTACTTAATTTGTCTCTTCTAAGGGAAAATTAAAGGTCATAAGTGGAATAGGAACATGAAGAGTCATGTGGGGGGAAATGAGAATGGTCAATTCAAAATGTTATAAATTGGGATGGCTTCTCCATTCCAAAGAATCCTAAATTTTGATAATTTCTACTCTTGTAGCAATTGTGAATTTTGGTTTGGATGTTGAGATTTGTATCACCAACACAAGAAATAAAAGTTACATTCTTCTATGTTATTTGCTCATGTTTCCTCTATTCTCTCTTTTTTGTAACTTTGCAAGTATGGTGATCAATAAGGAACTTAGTGTCCTTGATAGATAAACCTAAAGAAATGTGTGTCTCTTGTTTTGTTAGTCTCACTAGATGCTTCATTGTTGCTTTCCTCTAATTGAATGTTGAACTACTCTATTTATTGGGTGTGAAATTTTGTATTGCCTACTCACAAAAATAATCCTCTCTCCTAATTTCTCTCCTTTATCCCTCAATGCTGAAATTTCCTCCCTTGTACCCCGTACAAGAACTTTCCCATAGTGTTCAGTGAAGTGTGATTGTGTGATCCCCAACCTATTTTTCCACCTTACAATAGTTAGACATGATTAGGATAGTTTGCATTACATAATGGGAGCCTCCCCATACACATAAGGAGGGGTGTAGCCCCATGAGTGTTGGTGGAAACACATGATTTGCAACACAAAAAATTATTTCAGCAACATGTATAGAAAACACAATTCATATCATTCAATTCTATCTATGGAAATAGGATGGGATTGTATTTGATTTATTTATGTAATTAGTGTCTTTAGCTTAAGATCTCATTGCATAGTTTTATTCTTAAAATCATTGAAAAGGAAAGGAAAAAAGTTTCATGTTAGAGTTTAAATATACTTTTTCTTAGGGATATTCTCATCTTTGGGATCATGTTGTAAATTAGTGTTGTTTAATAATTTATATGTATTTAGGATTTATATCAATCTTATTTGTATAAAATTCATTTACAAACTATATTTTTATGTATCTCATCTTACATTAGAAATTTGTTTATAATTTTAGTTTTAGGACAACCCAATTGAATATTATACTATATATTTTATTCATTCATCTATTGAAAAGTTAAAAATGCATTTAGAGTATAAATTGTAACAATGTGTCTTGCATATAGTTAGATCTGAAAGTTTAAATTACACATAGGGATTTGTTGGCTTGATTTATTCTTATTTGTTTCATATAAATATTTAGGAATCATTATCTTCATAGCTATATATTTAATTAGTTGTTTCCCTTTCATTATTATAAAATTCATTGATAAAAAATATAGTTTGCATTTTCATGCCATTGGTTGAGTAGTGAAAGGAAAAATTACTTGTCAAACTTTGTTGTATGAAATTGAGTAAATTAGCATTGAAGATTTCTATTTCCAGTGAGAAATTAATTTTTGTTCATTAATGCAACTTTTTTCATTTAAATATTTTCATTCCAAACACAAAATCAAACACATAAAATAGTCTTAATGGTGTGTGTGACTTGCCTCATCATCACTCAAGGTATTGTCTACCTCACATGGTGAGTCATCTCACTTAGGTGAAATCATAGGTCATAGGAGTCATATGACATATGGAAGATTCCATCATAGAATTTGTCATTGTAATATGCATTAGTGGCATCATAGGAACTAAATTCCCTTTTAGAATTGTAACTCTTCTTTCCCTCATGGAGGTAATGATTTTATAGGAACGAGAGTTACACATCACTCCCACATGTACCCTCTTTTTGATAGATAAGAATGAGTAGACCAATTATTTCATGCATCATTTTCCTTGTTTGATTACTCTTATTGATTCCTTGGAGTGTTCACGTCTTTGTTGGGGTGCAACCTCTTCAATGTGTATGGGATTCTGTATTGATCCTTGTAGAACAATATCACATGGTATTTGGTGTCACTTAGATCACACAGCCATTGAATCCTTAAGTGATCCAATGAAACATGGGAACATCCCCAAGGTGAGGGACCTCAGCACCTTGGGATGAACCACCAGAGGAGGTCGTCTTCCTTTTAAACTTGGTGCACTTGATTTAAGATCAAGATGTAGGGATACAAGACTTGAAATAAAACTAATCTACTTATTCTTGGGAATAGGGAAAGAGATTAACTAAAATATGTAAAAGTGGTGATGCACAAAGAATTAATGGAGCAAGAATATCTACTTCATATCTCTTGAGAATCTTCTCAATCACTAAGTTAATCGAATACAACACTTTAATAACATAAGGGATTTAAGATTCTCCACAACTGAAATAGAAATATTTGATACAAAAAATCACAACTAATTGAAATAAGATAACTGATGTAAAGGAAATTTAATTCACCACATCCAAGGAATTAAGAATTCACAAGTATTATACAAATTTTAGAATTACACAATATACCAAGTATTTGAAGGAAAAATGGTGTTCTGAATATATCAAGGGCTTAAATATTGTTCTTGGGCTCCTAAAAATAATAGAGCCTCTTCACAATAAGATCATTTTTTTTGGAACATAATGCATTCTCCTATTTATAGACTAAGGATATTGATTGATTATAACTCAACTCTCTAACTACTTCCTACAAAAAATAGAATGCATTAATGTTTAGGTAACAACCTCCTATGAAAATAGAAAAAATAGTTGCACAATTTTTATTGAGTCAATCCTGCAACTCCCATTGGTTCCAAAGCTCAGAGGTTGTCCCCCAATGGCTTCCTCACCTAGCTAGGGATGATAACATCCTTCTCCTTTTCTGATTCTTCTTGATTCTCCTCTGTAGATAACCTACTCTTATATTCAAAAATTCATTTAATAATTCCCTATACCTCTTCCTCATCGATTCCACATGCATAATGAGTCATAATATCTACTGATTCAGTTTCTCTGGCAACCCTTGCTGGTATTATTTGAGTCTTTTTGATAGCCTTCTTGAGCTGGTTCAAGAAATTTTGATAAGATACCAACATCTAAATAGAATCAATATTAAAAGACTTGGCCACATCATCATCTTTACTTACTAGACTCTTAAAACGGGTAGTAATTAGTTCAAATGGAAAAATATCAACATTTTCATCCAGAAACTTACAGTTGATATTATCAAATTATTTGAATATATCATTCAAACCATCCATTTCTTCAAATTGTTTATCCTTCAATTTTTCCATGAGCTCCTACAACACTCGAGCTCTGAAATTCATAGATTCCTTGAATTCAAAAGGTTTTGAAACATCATATATAACACCTTCATTAAAAAATAAGTATGATATGACACTTCAAATTTATTTCCATGTTTCAAGGGTAAGATCTAATATATCACTCTGCTCGGTGAGGATTCCATTCAGCCTCAAGGTAGTATCCTTTTCTACACATAATTCTCCATATAAGTCCACAAAATATTTCATCAAAGGGTCCACCTCCTGAATTAAGCTCTCTATTCAACATCCTACCGCTTTCCCTTTTTGTCAATTTTTTTCCACTATATGAAAAGATGTGTCATCGAAACTATGAGGAATAGTGAGGGAAGTAGTTGTCTAGATAGGCTATGTAATTTTTTTCAAGAGAGTATTTAACTGTTTAAATTTCCCTTAAGTTCATCCTTAGTTACTTTTTCCTTATAATATTTCTCTACAAAATTACCTAGGGCCACCTGGACATATTTATTAACACCTTCATGAGTAGATTTCCCTAAGAGGAAACCTGGAAATTTGATAATCAGTTGCTATGATTTTCTCTCTAGTTTTTCTTGCAGCTAGAGTAACTATCTCAATGAATCTTTCCCCTATTTGACCAAATGATAAGTTATAAATAACTATCAGTTGCTTATCTTTCCTTCTAGGAGTTAGATCTAAATCACTTAAATAGACAACATCAATAATACGTAATTTCTTCATCTGTTTCTATTTTTTCCTATGCAACCACATAATAATAGAAGAAGATGACTTAGAAGATGATTTAAGAATTGTTACAATAGTACTTGGGATAGTTTCAATGATTAGAGCATTGGTAGTCAGTACAAGAAGTGGCAATGAAGTGATAACAATGGAGGGTGGAGTGGAAAGGATGGCATCAGGTGTGAGTGGTACAAAAGTGGGAATGGAAAGATAGTGTTAGCGAAGAGGGGTTGTAAAAAGATACCCCATTCAGAAAATATCTCCAACTGAGATTGTTGGAAGGGAGAATAATACATGGGCCATCGAGGGAGAAACGATAAGGTATGTAGAGAGAATGTAAAAAGAGGAAATAGAGGACACGGTCAAAGGAAGACTGAGAGGTTGAAGAGACAAGAACCGAGGATGGAAAAGATGGAAAATATAAGGAGAGATGTGACTGTGACACTTGAGGAAGTTTTGGTGAGACACTCAAATCTATAACTTCATTTGATTGTAATTTCAGAGATATAACTCTTTTAGTAGGAACCCCGAAAGAAGATCATGAACCCTTGTACACAAAAGAAAATTTACCTGGTTTGGAAATCGGTTTGGGGGTTGACCTCCTTCCTTTTGATGGAATGGTTTGACCCAATGAAAACTATGTTTGTAGATAGTTTGTGGCCAGCTGGTCTAATAATTTAGGTGAAATTCCCAAGGTTGTCAACAATTGGTAGGTTCTTTGCAAATGGGTCTTACCCTATCCTTCGTGATAATGCACTCTTCAATTGACCAATCTATCCTAGGCCGAGTATAATTTGTGACATTACCCTCTACATAGGAAGGATCCAGGACCTGATTATCATCCTTTAAGCTCTCAAGAATGACTGCAATTCCATAACGGTTTATTTCCTTTAGGTTTAGCCTCTCAATTTCCATCTCTTTGACTACACATTCATCTTGAAAATGAATCCAAATGTCTTCTAGTTGAGGTATATGCATGATAGTTTATCCCATTTTGCCAAATTTATCAGAGTAATCAAATTTAGTGCACATATGGAATGCATTTAGAGTCATCTCTGACATCTCTCCTTTAACATTTTTATCCTTATGTATATTTACGTACGTATATCTTCCTTTGGTTATGGGAAAGTGGGTGCTTGATTTGTGTTAATCATGCTAAAATTTATGGTAACGAAGTAATTTCTAAACGAAATCCATCAAAACTGACTTATTAGTTGGGAATCTTGGCAATTTAAAAGGAGCACCTACAAATCTTGGCATTCTGATGTAGGTGAATGTTGGGAACTATAGGTGAATACCTACCCACTCCCATATTTACTTCAAAGATTCATCCAAGATCCTTTGATTATATAAATCTTTGTCAAATAATTACAAGAGAGTTGTGAAAAAAGCATCTTTTACCCTTCAAAAATGATTGGAACCTTCTGCTAAGGTAATTTGGGGGTAATAATCATATATTATAACTGTGCTCTTAAATCCCTTTAGATTTAGCCCTGGATAATCTCCCATCCCCACTGCTACGTATACCAGGTAAGAGGTCATGAAATTTTTTACTAAACTTAACACATCTTCTAGCTGCTAGCATATAACATTGCTTATGTGTTCACCCGACTGAATGAGATCCTTATTTTTCTTAATTATGGCTATGTAGAGGTACATCCACTCCTAGAATTTCCTAGTAGAAAAAGGACCCATAACCTTTCTCAATGGTATAATAATGTCATTAACCTCCTGAATAAACTTAGATCAAGGAATTGTCTTGGGAAATCTGGACATAGTGCTGTTAGTTTTTGCCAAGTAACTCTTAGAGAAAATACTTATGCAAACATCAAAATCTGCTACCAAATTCTCTAGAGTGGATTCCAAAGAGATAGTGGCATATTCTTTGACGTCTGGAAGCTTCATAAGGTCCTCAAAAAATCATTATCCACCCTGATTACCATTATGCCATCATCATCCTTTATAGTTTGTGTAGCTTTCTCAAAGTGAGATGTTGTAAGTCAAAACTCAGGACATGGCATGGACTTAGGAAATGCAGCTGCAAGAGGAATTCCACTATCATAAATATCTTACATCCATGGTTTCTTTTTTGGGGCCTTCACCCTTTCTCAGAATTCAGATATATCTAAATGCCAAAAATCTATATCTCCAATATTTTCTACATTAGAATAGATACTAAAAGGGGGAAATACCCATTGGTAGCTGTATTTCATCTTGTATTTACCTTTTAATGAAGAACAAGTCATATGATCTATTAAAAAAATCAAAAAATCAGAATTTGGAGTGGAAATATGTGCATGCAAAACACCTTGCAAAACAAACCCGGACTTCCAAAATCCTAAATTCTAAAGCTCTGAAATCAGAACTTACACCATGAAAATCAACTTAAAAACCTTGAATGATTAAGTTCTGAAAATCTAAAATCCGTATTTATGAAAAACCCAGACTCAAAGAACTTCTACAGCATTGAACCTCCAAAATAACAGAGTTATGAAATAATATAGTTTCGAAAGAGTAGAGTTCCAAAATCTGAACCAAAGAACCTCTAAAACCCGAAACTCAAAACCTTTTATATCCAAAATGAGAACTTTGAAAAATAACTTTAGAAATTTGGGCTTGTGACAAAACCATGAACCTCAAAAAATTTAAATACTGAACTTGTAAAATTTTTGTAAAAACCTTAAAACGAACTCCAAATCTCTGATCCTTGAATTTCTACAAAATTCCTTGTTCTCGAATTGTCCAAAATTATTATTTCTTGTTTAAAAATTACCTTGAATTTTAAATTTCAAAAGAAATAAAAATAACAAGGAAGGGAAAGCCATTGTTTGGAATTAGGAAAAAAACCTAGGAGGAAATATAGTGATCCGAAATAAAAAAATAAAATGTAAAGAGAGAAACCCAAAGTTGGAATTAAAATGAAACTTGCAAAACTTACCCAAATCAGCAAGAAAAATGTGAAAAATATCTTTGAAAATCACCTGGGGGTGCATTAATTGTTAACATGTTAGTGTACTTTAATCCTCTCATAAAAATGATAGGTAAAAACTTATGTATTTATAGGGAGGTAAAAATTTACTACTACGAGCTGACACATGTGGGGTGGTTGGACATTTAATGCCTTCGGAAAGTAGACTTTGGAATTCGGCGTGTAAAATGCATGCAACATGCAATCTGAAATCCGAAGTCGGAATTGATGAAGATCCAAAATGCTGAAGATTAGTTCAATCTCCAAAAATACAAAAATTAAAAGTTATAAAATGGTGAAGGAGGGGAATTTGGAAATTGGAAGTCGTCACACAAAAAAACATAAAACACCCTTTGGAACCCGAAGTGTGAAATTATGAGATCCCGAAATCAGCTTTCAAACTTTGGCACTGAACCTTCATTTTACATGAAAAATGTAGGTCAAACTCCAAATCTGAAAACTAGTGGAAAATGATGATAAGGAAAATTTTTGAAACAAAATTAGTGAAACATTAAGGGATTGACAAGGTGAAGAATTTGCAATAAAATTTTAAAATCCCTTCCAAAAAGAGTAACTTGTTAAGTTAATATTTTTGAAAAAAAAATTGGGATATTTTCCTGTTAAGAATTAGTTCAGTAGCATTCAACAATCAATTGGGTAAAAGAGTCCTTAACCTTGAAAATACTTAGAACAAAAACACAAAGAAAAAACAAAAAAGGAAAAACCAAAAAATCTAAAAACAATAGACCAAGAAATGTGTAAAACTCTTGGAGGAAGTAAACCTAGGCTAATATTGTACATGGTAAAACCTCGTAAAAGTAAGCTTTGAGATGTATCCCATTCACAGGGATAGGAAGTGATTTTCCTTTAAGTCTTGATAGGTAAAATAAATTTTCCTCTTTGCAACTAGTAATAATGTATGACCCAGTCCAAAGAGAATAAAACTTTGTGTGCATTCCTAGCTTGGCCCTATTAGAATCCCATTTGAGAACCAAATATCCTTCTTGAAAATTTTTGTGAGATGGGTTCCTGCCAAAAGTCTTCTTATTTTGGGCATAAAGCCATTCCAAAGTCTTCATTGCTTTGTTCATAACTTCTTGTAATTCCATCAATTCAGAAAAGCTAACCATCATAAGATCACTATCCATAACCTCTAATGGATGTGCTAACTTCAAGTAGGGAAATTCCAGAGATAAAGGGAGATTTGATTCCCTACCATATAAAAACATGATGTGGGAATTTCCTATGTCCCTCTTAGGCATGATCATGTTTGCCCATAAGGAAGTCTTGAGTTGTGTATGCCAAGTGCATTTATTATTTTCCATTGTTCTCTTGATTATCCATATGAATTTTTTGTTACTATACTTAGCTAAACCATTCCCTTACAGGTAATAGTTGGATGAAGTATTAAAGTACACTCCATTTTTAATAGCCCACTCACTGAGTTTCAGATCGAGAAAGACCATGGTGTTATCTGAAATCACTATAAAAGGGTCACCAAATATAGTCATAATACCTTCCAAGAAATCCAAAAAAAAATTCTTGTTTCCTTCCTTCACTGTCCACCGACTAAAATAGTTTATTGCAATAAGAATCCACTTATGTCCACCACTAGATGGAGGATTGATCACTCCAATAAAATTTAATTCCCACTAAACAAAGGGTTGATCTACATGAATCAGATGGATATAAAGGGAAGATAACTTCTTCTTCCCTATGAAAAAGGCACATTATTTACATATTATCACCCACTAGTGGGCATCTTTAAACAAATCTGGACAATAATAACCATCCCTCATGATCTTCGTAGAGGTGGTTATCACTGAGAAGTATCCTCCTAATAAATCATTGTGAAATTCTTCCAGTAGGAAACTAATGTAATCGCAATATGAAACTAATAAATTAATCTATCTCATAAAAAATATAATAGAATAAAATTAACTTAAAACCCCATAAATTGTTAAGATATTAAACAGTTTACCTTAATTTACCTAGCTTAAATTCACCTCGGCAAAAATTAATTTAATTGTATATTAAAACCTGTTCGAGAAAAGGCCCAACGCCTCGAGAGGACAGAAAAAATAAAATAAAAATTAAATACAACAGTGTGTCTGATTGAGGGTACCGGGAGGACACATAAATCTATCAAATGATTGAACAAATAGGAGGTTTGCTTGATTACATATAATCAAATTTTAATGAAATGCTCTTTTGGAAAATAAAACAGATTTCCATTTGTTAAGATATTTAAATATCCATAAATATTTACCAGATTTAGTGGTCTAATATGAAAACTGCTGAGAAAGTGCTCTTCAGTAAAAAAAATTGAAGTGCCTGTAAGTGTCTCATTCAATGTGTGGTATGGAATTAAGATTTGTCTCATAAGATCCGGGATCTGTTTGAAGACATATAAATATACAATACAAATAATAAATTGTAGTGATGGTTTTGAATTCTAAAGCATTACTTCAAACCTTGTGTTTCTGCGAGCTGGAACATAAACCTTAACCTCTCCACCCTAGTGGCTTATATACGAGATTCAATCAATTTATGTTCTTAGAAATTTAATAAAGTGTGAAGTCGTAATAATGTTATTAAACTAACTAAATAAATAAAGACGAGAAAACAGTTTTTTAAGGATAATAAAATTAAAACCGGAAATGTAATAAAAAATAAACTAATAAATTAGGGCTTGATTTTGTTTTGTTTTGGGTTTAGGAAAAGTGGTGCTACTAGGTTTTAGAGTGGATTATTAAGGTTAGGAGTACCTAGAAATAATTGGATGTGTACGTCTTCTCACAAATAAAGTAATATTTTTGCCAATAAAGTAAATTAAATAAAATTTGAAAAAAATTTCTTGTATTTTTAAAATTTCTTCATAATCACATAAATCTAAAAGTAGGAAAAAAAAAAAATAAAAACCTCTAAAAATTAAAAAAAAAGATGAAAAGATTCCATGGATCAAGAAAATTAATAATATGAGTTGATACAATGTTGCTTTTTGGGAGTACAATTTACCAAACTAAGGAGGTTTGATAGGATTGAGGAGCATAAAAAGTATTTTATATAGCTCCCTATGGTCTTGCAAAGAGGAGTACTTGGATCGTGTCTACCCCCCCCCCAATTCCTCTAAAAAATAATAGACAAATTCCCCAAAAATACGAGTAGGAAAATTAAATAATTGACAAATTCCACAGACATATTAGAATTACATCAAAACAAAGTAATAATACCAACAAAATCTTTGTGTTAATAAATATATTATATTTTTTTTACTACAAAAATATGATAATAATATCATAACTTATTACCCAAAATATTATAATATATAATAATATGTAAGTATGGGTGAAATAATGTTATTAGATAATTAATATGCATAAACATGCATGAATAATTGTTGAATAACTTTTAATGTTAAGTTAAAAAATAGTAAAAATAAAGAAAAATCTGTCCGTATTTAGACCTCATAAGTATTTAGTGTCTTAACAACTACTTACTTTACCTAGAGTTAAACATTCACTGACTACCCTTCACTCAAATGCACCTGGTCAATCCGGGTCAATGCATCATGGACGGTCATGAGGCATGTCTGGGAATTGGCCGGATGAATCATCAATGAAGGGTACCTATTCCTAGACTCCCTTGACTAATTTATGGAGACCATAACAACTGACGCCGCTCTCTCGCTTGGAACATGAATGTGTAGGTCCTCTGATATCATGGAAGTTTGAAATGAGTTATAGAACATCCATAATAACATAAATGAAGATGAATTATGTTGATGTAGATGCTAAGAACATGCTCATGACAACAAACAATAAGGGCTCCAGTCAGAACTCCGACAATGCGATAATCACATAAGTCATCGACTCACATAGACACAAGCAAGTACAACAGCGACAGTTGATACCACACCTCTTGCCCAACGACGATACTAGCAAAGAACCAACCACAGAACGTGACTTTAGGAACGCGAACCATGAACATACATTACTGTGAAATGGATTTTAGTTACGGCTAACTTTCCAAGATCTTTTGGTAAGCATGATTTTCTCCCTTTTTCCACTACATTCCGCCACACAATTGTTCACAGTTCACCCTATTGTTCAACCATCTTAACATATGCTCACTCTCGACCCCACCTATGACTAACATTACTAACACATTAAAAAGTCTTCACACATACTTCAACCAGATTTTTTTTACCAACATTTCTACTCTCCCATTTCTATGTTAAGATCGCTAACCAAAACGGCTTATTCCAGTTTAGAATTAACTTTACAAAAGGACCTACGTGATGTCAGGAGGATGCAATCTTGGGCAGTAAGAAGATAGACCCTTGAAAATAGCTTTCCCCCAGAACATCCATCGATATGAATAGTTTGCCCATACATTATCAATATGAGTACAATAACTTACTGAACCTCCAAAATTTGAATTTATATATATATATAGATATATATATATACATCCTTCGTTTGTCTCAAAGTGATCACACCACTTTGACAACCTTCATATACTTTACAACGCATGAAAAAGTTTAATTTAGTTATGAGGACTCCAAGATTGACCTTAGTCCTAATCTCCAATCTCGTGTGCAACATTATATGATATGCTCTTATATCGCACTAAGGTCTCGTTCTTAGCATCGTCTCAAAACAAAAGAGATACGAAAGCACTTGTCTGACACATTAAAGAAGCACATGGTTAAGCTTAATTCCAGTTTCACCCAGGGCTTCAATCTCTATTATAGATGTGATTAAGGTTAAAATGTATTTACCCTATATTCCTTTCGTGAAAGATCAAGGCACTAAATTTTCACAAGACCAAGAAAAGACATTTATCTATAAGGGACAAAAGGGTTCACTAATGGGAATGCCAGACATAGAACAACTATATCACGACCTTCATTTAGGTCATTTGGTTCCAACATGGATTCCATTCACTGATGAAGTTAATTTCTACATCTAATTTTGTAAGGCCCAGAAATCCAATAGGATACAAGGGAGTAATATCTCTACCTACTCCACAGAAGGGAAGGTTACACTGCTTAGTCATTCCTTCTAACAAGGACTCATGAGGTGACTTCTAAGGCGATCTTCACCACTCAGCCTGGTGTCAGCCTTGAAGAGAGTACATTCTTCTCGTGATTAACAAAATTGGAAGGAAACCGCATACTCTGGATAAAGTTGGACCATAACATTCCTAAAATATGGGTTCATGACAATGTCATTAAAGCTAATGACTATGACGGTAAACTCCAGCTAGGGGTTTTATTTACCTAACCTAGGATGTCTCATTGAGCGCAAGCTTAAGGTCGTTCTGCGATTTAATTTCTTATATGGTAAGAAAAGAATCACATATGCAGGCAAGTTATGCACGAATAATTTATTAATGTTGAGTGTTCCCATTAAAAATCTTTATTATGTTTGTAAGGTAAGAAGATAACCAGTAATTAATTTAATCATTTATTGAATACTGAGAAAGTACTACAAGATATTACCTTCAATTTTTTTCCAATTTACTATGTATAAAATCAAACCCTTTTTCCATGCACAACTAAGAAACAAATTGAACTGGTGATTAGATGCACATTTCTTAAGTATCCCTAAAACTAGCATATCATGCATATTAACAAATTTCATTTATAACTTTTCGGTAACAAGAGACTGCATTAGATAGTTATTCATTTTACAATGACCTATAAAAATTACAATAATAATAATTAAATCACACATCGCCTTTTTTCGTCGTCGAACTTCCATCATGCAAAACCCATGTGAGCATGATATCAGCGATAAATCGTTGGCATGGCATCCACCCTAAAACAATCATAATTATCATTTTTCAGTTCCCATTTACATCTGACAATAATTATAATATGCAATCCAACTAAAAAAAAATCTAGAAACATGTAATCATTACATTTTATTTTTCTTCATTTTATAAACCCAAGAGAGAGAAGGAGAAAGGAAGAGAGAGAAAACATCATTTTTCCAAAAGTTCTAATACACACAACAAGTTTTATCATATTTTTTTTAAGCAGTTATTTACGTGTGTTAAAAGTTTCCAGGGTGATTTGGTAACCCTACGAGGGGTCTTGCAGCTTTATATTTTTACTTTTTCTCACTAGTTACAAAATGTTCAAAATGGGTTTCAGAGGCTAATAAATTTCTTCCAAAAGTTATCTTCCAATGAGCACGCACATCTCAATTAACTTTCTATGTGTCCCCAGATATACCAAGAGTTCATTGCAACTGACGGAATTGAAAAAGAGCACACGGTTTGCGTTTGGCAACTAGTTTTCCGGGGCCACTGGTCGTAGTTTACCCAGTTGTAAAATAACAAAAGTTAGCCTGAGCGCCCAGAAAATGCGTCCATAACTGACGTTAGATGGATAAGCATGCAATGATACATCTCCTACTAGTTCCCCTATATAAAGAGAATTCATCAGAGTCAACGGAACTGAGAACTAGAAAACCATGTTCATATGGCGACAAGTTTTCTGGAGCGACAAGACGAAATTGGATCAGTTTGACCTCGTCAAACTGCGATCGGAGGCCTAAAAAACAGCTTTGGCCAAACTATCCTGAAAAGTGCTCATTCCTATAATGAATGTTCCATGCAGTTGTCTCTATAAAACGCTAGAGGTTTGCGAAGATGAACGTGATTTCTCTTTCCGGGTTTCATTGGTGGTCCCAAACGAAAGCAACCTTTTCTAGTTTTTTACAGCTCTCTACTGTTGTAAACTGGGTAACAGGGCTCCTAAAGAGCATCAAAAGGATGTCACATGATCCATTTCAGGTCAAACCAAAAATCAAAGGCGACTCCTCGTATACCAAGGTACACGAATGAAAACTTCACATCTCGTTCTAGAGTTGCGAAGGGGTACTTGGTGAGTCTCCGAAAATGCAAATTTAACTATTTAAAACCAGAGAAAGTCAACTTTATCATGGGGAGTCAAATTCGTCTGTCGATAGAACGATAATGGAGCAGTCAAGAAGGGTAAGAGTTTTCTGAAACATCTCGAAGTGAGGGTGATAGTTCATGGTTTAAAGTAGGTGAGTTATATCTGGCGTGAGTTACGACACGACAAGTATTGTTTGCAACGAGTTGAAGGAACATGCAACTGTATTAAAAATCCCATAATTTTAAAATTCTATTCAGTTGTAAAAGAGAACTAAAACACGAGAATTATGAGAGGTGAGGGAAGAAACACCATGCCTGGAGAATGAAGTTGGTCGAAGCCGTAGGCTTGGGTTCAATCTCTTGCTTGGGAACTTCGTCAACCAGTCCACGAGCATCCTCAGCTCCACCATTTTGCATACACGTCATCAAGCTTATCTTGCCTGAAAGAGCCTCATCCATACTGGTAATGAAACAACAAATTGTTGAAATGTTTCTGAGGATTGTTGCAAAAAGGAGTGCCTATTCCACTACTCTGACCATCACACTAGTCATTCCAACTTCCCCATCACCGTTGATGACCATATCCTGGGCAGCACTTAGAGCAACATGGAGCATATCAAGGTTCTCTGTACTGATTAAATGCCATCCATTATACATTCTGTAAATCATGGCACTCCAAGAGACCGCATTTCTATGAGGCATTTAATCAAACAGTTCACATGCCCTGAATACACTTCCACATTTTCACACATATCCAGTATGCCACTTGCAAGAACAAAATCCTACAAATGAAAACCAGATTCTATTGCTCATACCCTGCTCCCAAGCTTCCATCTTGGCACACGTTGGAAGCATGCTGGCATATGCAACTGATTTGGTTGGTGCCCTACCGCAAATGAAGAAACATCGTGACTGCCTCACGAGGAGGTCCATGTCTTCTGTACGCTGCAATAATACTATTCCATTAGAAGCTATCTCGTTCTTTCATTGGCCAAATACAAACACCAGCGCCCAAGGCACTTAAAAACTACCACATCTGACAAAATTTATTCTCTCTTTTATGCCTGATGGAAGTCCATGCACTGTTCTAAAGCTCCCATTTTGACACAGGCTGGGAAGATATCAACAAAGGTTGTGGATTCTAGCTTTACACAAACCAAATGCATTTGCTCGAAAATTTCCAAGGCCTTTTCAACAACCTCATTTTTTGCACACCCTGCCATCATTACAGTCCGCAAGACACATTCTTTTTAGGGCATTTTTGAACAGTTTGCAGGCTTCCACATTTTTAGTTTTAATGCCCCTCCGTACATAATCTTTAGTTTTGTGCTGTAATAAAACCAAAAATTAAGATCAGTAGCTCTTGATATAGATGCATCTTTGTTCTGTAAAAGGGGGTTTTGTTAAAAATGCTTTTGATATTACAAGTGCTAGGTGTTCTGCTAGACTCCTCAACCTCTAAAACATCCTCCAACTTGAAAGTGTTTGGGTTCCTGATCATGTTTCAAGTGTGTTCTTCCCATATGTAGTCAGTCACGAAGAAATATGATTTCTATTTGGAAGGAATTTTATTGTTCAAGTGCTTGTTAGTGCACTAGTAGATATGTATGTAAAGTGCGGACATATATGAGGCACGTGACTTGTTATCAAATGATGTCTGAACCTATGGTGGTTATGAGGGCGTGTTTCTTTAACGTTTGTAGCATGTACAAGAGTACGAGATTGTGACTATTGTAGTAGTGCCTTACTGAAACTTTTGTGCTTTCATCAACACCTTTATGTACTGTCTTAATAAAATGTCATAAATTTAATAATATGCATGTTAATGGAATGAGTATTGAGTTTCCATTATCTTTATGTATATGGATTAACTATTTTACTAGTGTAAATTAGCCTACAAAACACCATAGTCTATCATTTCCAAAAAATAGCCTATGAAGGACCTTGCAAACACCTCAAAACAAAACACGATTCCCATTGAATTTTCTGGCTTTGGCCTCAGAACCATGGGGGTAGACACTTACAATACTATTGGGTCAAAAATAACCATTTAAAAGTTATAAATCCACTCTAGAAACAATGTATTGCAAGCATCTACGACCTTCCATTACTCTGTTTCATGATTTAAATATGTACTTTGGTGTCAAGATATATAAGAGCAACCTTTAAAATAATCCTAATTCATTGTTTGACACTTTATCAATGCAAGTTTATGAGCCAATTTGGTGAGCCGGTTGCAGGAGGGTACATGCATGAAGATGGGTATAAAATTCCAGACATATTTCCAAAATAACAATAACACATGTACATGTTGCTTTGACAAGGCTCGGAAATTACCATGCATACAACGCGTACAAGTTATAACACGTACACATTATTGACTAATAGAAATTGTCTTCAATTACATTTAATATATACTACATACACATTACCTTTTTCCAATTTCCCTAGGCAACCCTTTAGGCTAAAACATGATGCAATTTTTTTGAGCGAAAGGCATTAACTTGTCATTTTCATGTGACAAATGTTTTTAATGTTGGATTTACTTCGATGATGGAGGGAATTACATATTTCATCAAATCATGAATATGACAAAAAAAAATTGCCTACATTTTGATGATACATTTTTTTTTGAATTTTTAACAAATATAAGGATACTAACTCTAAATATTTGTAAATATGTCTTCATATGCCATTGTATTGATAAAAAATACATGCATACCTTTTTGTATGTAAATTTTGACGCACACATACAAATTAACAAAAAATTATACTGTCACATACTAGATTTAATTCTATACACATTAAAAAAGATTTTTCTAAATTTTAATTAATTTTGAGGTAGTTATGGGGGTGATCACCCAGCTATATATATTTTAATCAAATGCAAGACCTATTTAATGTTAATAATCATTGAAAAAATACTTAAAATAAAATAAAATAAAATATCAATCACATGCTACATAACCTTATCTAACTTTTCATGGAAGGATTTAACAAATAGTAAACAATGCTAAAAGAAATTTAGGGGTGAATGGTCAACCATCAACTATATTTAATTTTAAAAACAAGAAACGTTCATTGAATTTAACAATTTCTACCATCTAAACTTCATTTTCAATTTTTTTATTGATTTGAAAAATAGACTCGAAATGCAACAATTCATGTTTTTATATCTTGTTCAAATTTTGAATGTAAGTACCTCAAATAGTCAACAAAATTACAAGTTCTTCAATTTTCAAGAAAAACATGTCCAGTTAAGACCCCCATTCGTAACCTATCTTCATGCACTTGTGATAGAGCTTGTCGATCAATGTTATGAAACCATTTTAGAATCGCCTCATAGTAAACATTTGTGAACCAAAAAATTATGTGCTAGAAAAACTCCTTCATTTTTGCATTAGGATTTTGAATCTATAGTTACTTTCACCATACCTCTTTAGGAAGCAATTTTTTCATGCCATTTAAGAGCCACTTTTGTTTACTCTGTTGAGTTCAAACCTTTAATTTTTCACCAACTCCTTTTGGAATACTACCTCTAAATTGAACAAATCTCTTCAAATCTTAGTTTCGTTAGCTTCACTTTATTCTCACCATATAAGAGAAAGGGTTGGAAGTGTCG
>JAHRHJ020000815.1:0-2500 GCA_019776745.2 Taxus chinensis
CGTACAAGCCACCACCAAATGCACACTCACATGCACACGAACACGCACACATATAGCACACGCACATGCACATGCACAGGCACACACACATGCACATACACACGCATAGAACATGCACACGCACACACACACAAACACCCAAACGCACACGCACACGAACACGCACACAAGCACATGCGTGCACACCCAGTAAAAAATGCACACGCACACCCAAATGCACATGCACCTACACACCCACACACATGCACACCCAAACTAACATGCACACGCACACGCACAAACACAAGCACACGCAAACACACACACAAACTAACATGCACATGCACACGCACATGCACATGCACATGCACATGCACAGCCACACGCACACGCATAGACAAAAACACACGAACACGCACACGCACACGTGCACACACACATGCACATGCGCACACTCACACACAAACACACATGCACATGAAAACGCACACCCACATGCACACGCACACGCACACGATCAGGAAAACGCACATGGATACGCACACGAACACGCACACGCACACGCACACAAACACGCACACGCACACACACACGCACGGACACGCTCACGCTTACGCACACTCACATGCACACGCACACAAGCATATGCCTGCACACACAAAAACCCACGCATGCACACATACACACACATACACAAACGCACGCTTACAAGCACATGGACACGCACACGCACATGCACACGCAAATGTGTGTAAACATACATACCCACACACACACACACACACATGCGCACACACGCACACACACATGCACACACACACACGCACACGCACAGGCAGAAGCACATGCACATGCACACACATGAACATGCACACGCACATGCACGCGCACAGTCACACGCACACGCCCATGCACATCACACGCACACATGCACACACACTCGCGCACACACACACACACACACACACAAACGCACGCACACACTCGTGCACACACGCACACGCATGCACACAGACATACCCACACACGCATGCACACGCACATGCACATGGACACTCAGACGCACACGCACATGCACACGCTCACGCACACACACACACACGCACACGCACATGCACATGCTCACGCACACATGCACACGTGTGCACACATACATACCGACACACGCACGCACACGCACAAGCACATGCATATGCACACGCACACGCACGAACATGCACACGCACACGCACGCGCACAGTCACACCCACACGCACACACACACGCACATGCACACTCACACACACACGTACATGCACAACCACACGCACACGCACACGCACACACACACACACACGCATGCACACATACGCACATGCACACCAATAAGCACACACACACGCACATGCACACCCATAAGCACATGCACATGCACACCCTGACGAACACGCACACGCACACACACACGTACATGCACACATAAACCCAAAAGCACATGCACATACACACACACATGCACAGGAACACACACACGCACAGGCACACACATACGCACATGGACACGCACATGCACTCACACACACTCTCGCAATCGCACACCACAAAAAATGCAAACGAACACACACACGTACACGCACAACACACACACGGGCATATTCACACACACACGCACACACACACGTAAATGCGCACACACACGCACACACACACTCACACTCACACGCACTCGCACACGCACACGCACACACACACGTAAATGCGCACACACACGCACACGCACTCTCACACTCACACGCACTCGCACACGCACACGCACACGCACACGCACACGTACACACACATGCACACGCACACGCACATGCACACCCATAAGCACATGCACACGCACACGCTGACAAACACGCACACGCACACACACATGTACACGCACACGCAAACCCAAAAGCACACGCACATACACACACACACACATACACATGAACACACACACGCACATGCACACACACACACACATGCACATGCACATGCACTCGCACATGCTCTCGCACTCGCACATGCACAACACATGCAAACGAACACGCACACGTACACGCACACCACACACACGGGCACACGCACACACACACGCACACACACACGTAAATGCGCATACACACGCACACGCACAGGAACACTCACACGCACTCGCACAAGCACACGCACACGCACACGCACACGCATGGATATGCACACACACATGAACAAGCACAAGCACACACACACGCACATGCAAACCAGTAAGCACTCGAACATGCACACACACACCTATAAGCACATGCACACGCACACCCTGTCGAACACACACACGCACACGCACACGCACACGCACACACAAACCCAAAAGCACACGCACACACACACACACATGGACACGCACACCCTCACGCACACACACATGCACACGCACACACACATGCACACGCACAAGCACACAAACACATGCATACGCACACGCACACGCACACATACGCAAACACACCCACACATGCACACGCACAAGAAC
>JAHRHJ020000815.1:10000-15000 GCA_019776745.2 Taxus chinensis
AAAAGATCCTAGCACATCACATGCACACGCAAGATGCACACGGCACATGCACACTCACATGACACAACACCTAGGCACATTGCCAAAAGACACACGCAATCATGCACACGAACATGCAAAGGCACATGCACACATATGGTACACGCACACGCAAACACATATAGCACACGCACACACACACGCACACATATAGCACACGTACACACATACGCACACACACACGCACACACACACTCACACGCACACGCACACGCACCATGCTTACGAACACGAACACGCACAAGCAACCGCACACACATACACACCTGCACATGCACATGCACACGCACACACGCACATGCACACGCACACGCACACGAATAGGCAAAGACACACACACGCACACGTAAACCGACACACACACACATTCACACATGCACATGCAAATCCACACTCACATGCACACGCACATGCACACTCACATGCAAACACATAGGCACATGCAAAAGCACACGCACACGCACACGAACATGCAAAGGCACACGCACACATATGGTACACGCACACGCAAACACATATAGCACACGCACACACACACGCACACATATAGCACACGTACACACATACGCACACGCACACGCACACACACACTCACACGCACACGCACACGCACATGCTTACGAACACGAACACGCACAAGCACACGCACACACATACATACCTGCACATGCACATGCACACGTACACACGCACATGCACACGCACACGCACACGAATAGGCAAAGACACGCACACGCACACGCAAACCGACACACACACACATTCACACATGCACATGCATACTTAAACGCACATGCACATGCAAACCCACACTCACACGCACACACACAGCCATTGGAAAATGCACACGCACACCCTAACGAACACACACACGCACACACACACGAACACGCACACGCACATGCAAACCCAAAAGCACATGCACATACACACACACAAATGCACAGGAACACACACATGCACAGACACACACACACGCACATGCACACGCACATGCACTCACACACGCTCTCGCACTCGCACACGAACAACACATGCAAACGAACACGCACACGTACACGCACAACACACACACGGGCACATACAGACGCACACGCACACACACATGTAAATGCGCACACACACACACACGCACACACACACGCAAACACACACGCACATGCACACGCACACGCACATGCACATGCATGCACACGCACACACACATGAACAAGCACACGCACACACACACGCACACGCACACGCATAAAAATAGGCAAACACACACGCACATGCACACGCAAATTGACACACACACACACTCACACATGCACATGCACATTTAAACGCACACACAGATGCAAACCCACACTCACACGCACATTCACAGCCATTGGCACATGATTACGTAGACGCACACACGGACACACACATAAACAAGCACATGCACACAAACACGCACATGCACACACACACATACGCACACGCACCCACACACGCACACGCACAAGAACATGAACACGTACATGCACACTCACACACATACGCACAGGCACATGCACACGCATGTGCACGGGCACACACACACGCACAAGAACATGAACATGCACACGCACACGCACACACATATGCACATGCACATGCACACACACACACACACACACACGAATAGGCAAATGCACACACACACGCACACGCACACCGACATGCACACGCACTCACACACGCAGACGCACATGGGCATGCACACGCAGACGCACACGCACATGCACACTCACATGCAAACACATAGGCACATGCACAAGCACACGCACACACACACGCACATGCATAGGCACACGCACACATATAGTACACGTACACGCAAACACACACTCACATACACACACACACGCACACATACATGCACACGCACACGCACACGCAAACTCACACGCACATGCACACACACACGGACACGCACATGCACACGCACATGCACACGCACACGCACACGCACACGCACACTCAGACACACACGCACACGCACATGTACATGCACATGCACACGCACACGCACACGCACACGCATAGGAACACGAACACGCACACGCACACGCACATGCACACACATAGATGCATGCACATGCTCATCCACACGCATATTCACATGCATACGCACACAAACACGCACATGCACACACACAAGCACACGAATAGACAAACATACACACACACGCACACGCAAACCAACACACACACACACTCACACATGCACATGCACACTTAAACGCAAACGCACATGCAAACCCACACTCACACGCACACGCACAGCCATTGGCACATGCACACGCACACCCATAAGAACATGCACACGCACACCCTGATGAACATGCACACGCACACACACACACGCACACGCACACACAAACCCAAAAGCACACGCACATACACACACACACAAATGCACAGGAACAAACACACGCACAGGCACACACACACGCACATGCACACGCACATGCACTCACACACGCTCTCGCACTCGCACACGCACAACACATGCAAACGAACACGCAAACATACACGCAAAGCACACACACGGGCACATTCACACGCACACGCACACACAGACATAAATGCGCACACACACGCACACACACAGGCACACGCACAGGCACACCCACACGCACTCACACTCGCACATGCATAGCCAAATGCACACACACAGACAAACGCACATGGAGACGCACACGCACACATACATGCACACGAACACGCACATGCACACGCACTACCACATGCACACGCACTACCACATGCACATGCACACGCAAACACACATACACACGGACCCGAACACGAACACGCACACACAAAGACAAACACACACAGACAAGTACATGCACACACACATGCACATGGACACACACACGCACACGCACACGCACACCAACACGCACACACACACACGCACTACCACACGCACACACACATGCACACACACACACACACACAAACGCACACACACACAGAACGGAACACAAACAGACACACGCATACACACACGCACACGCACACGCACACACACACGCACACGCACACACATGCACATGCACACACACACGAACAAGGACACGCACACACACACGCACACACAAACCAATAAACACTCACACACGCACACGCACACCCTGTCGAACACACACACTCACACACACGCACACGTAAATGCGCATACACATGCACACTCACACGCACTCGCACACGCACACGCACACGCATGCACACGCACAGACACACGAACAAGCACACGCACACACACACGCACACGCAAACTAGTAAGCACTCGCACACGCACACGCACACCCATAAGCACACGCACACGCACACCGTGTCGAACACGCACACGCACACACACACGCACACGCACACACAAACCCAAAAGCACACGCACACACACACACATGGACACACACAACCTCATGCACACGCACAAGCTCACGCACACACACATGCACAGGCACAGGCAAATGCACACGCACACGCACACAAACACATGTATACGCACACACACACGCACAAAAACACGAACACGCACATGCACACACACACACACATACGCACACGCAACCACACACGCACACACACACACGAACAACAACATGAACATGCACATGCACATGCACACACATACGCACAGACACACGCACACGCATGTGCACGCGCACACACACACACAAGAACACGAACATGCACATGCACCCGCACACACATATGAACATTCACATGCACACGCACAAGTACACGCACATACACATGCACATGCACACGCACACCCACACGCACAAGCACATGCATAGGCACACACACACGCACACGCACACGAATAGGAAAATGCACACACACACGCACACGCACACCGACATGCACATGCACTCACACAATCACACGCACACGGAAACGCGCATGCACATGCAAACCCACACTCACATGCACACGCAGACGCACACGCACATGCACACTCACATGCAAACACATACGCACATGCAAAAGCACACGCACACACACACGAACATGCAAAGGCACACGCACACATATGGTACACGCACACGCAAACACATATAGCACACACACACACACACACGCACACATATAGCACACGCACACACATACGCACACGCACACGCACACACACACTCACACGCACACGCACACGCAAACGTACACGCACATGCACACGCACATGCACATGCATACGAACACGAACACGCACAAGCACAAGCACACACATACACACCTGCACATGCACATGCACACGCACACACACGCACACACGCACATGCACACGCACACGCACACGAATAGGCAAAGACACGCACACGCACACGCAAACCGACACACACACACACTCACACATGCACATGCACACTTAAACGCACACGCACATGGAAACCCACACTCACACGCACACAAACAGCCATTGGAAAATGCACACACACACCCTAACGAACACACACACGCACACACACACGAACACGCACACGCACATGCAAACCCAAAAGCACATGCACATACACACACACAAATGCACAGGAACACACACATGCACAGACACACACACACACGCACATGCACACGCACATGCACTCACACACGCTCTCGCACTTGCACACGAATAACACATGCAAACGAACACGCACAACACACGCATGGGCACATGCACACGCACACGCACACACACATGTAAATGCACACACACACGCACACGCACACGCACACGCACACGCACACGCACATGCACACGCACATGCACACACACACATGAACAAGCACACGCACACACACACGCACACGCACACGCACAAAAATTGAAACACACACGCACATGCACACGCAAATTGACACACACACACACTCACACATGCACATGCACATTTAAACGCACACACAGATGCAAACACACACGGACACGCACATGCACAAGCGCACACACACACGCACAT
>JAHRHJ020000815.1:30000-48352 GCA_019776745.2 Taxus chinensis
TCACATGCACATGCACACGCACACATATAGCACACGCACATGCACATACACAAGCATAGAACATGCACACGCAAACTGACACGCAAAGGCACACGCACAGCACATGCACACGCACACGCACACCCAAACACACACGCACACGAACACGCACACAAGCACATGCCTGCACACCCAGACGCACACGCACACCCAAATGCACACGCACCTGCACACCCACACACACATGCACATGCACACGCACATGAGCTCGAACATGCACACACACACGCACACGCACACGCACTCACACATGCACACACACTCACACTCGCACATAAACACACACACGCACACACACATGTAAACTGACACACACACACACACTTACACATGCACGTGCACACATAAATGTGCACGCACATGCAAACCCACACTCACACGCACACTCACATCAAACACACAGGCACATGCAGAAGCACACGCACATGCACACTCACAAGCACATGCACACTCACACTCACACGCAGATGCACACTCACACGCACACACACACACACACATGCATGCACACATACGCACATGCACATGCACACGCACACCAATAAGCACACGCACACGCACATGAACACCCATAAGCACATGCACACGCACACCCTGACGAACACGCACACGCACACACACATGTACAAGCACACTCACATACACACACACATGCACAGGAACACACACACGCACATCCACACGCACATGCACTCACACACGCTCTTGCACTCACACACGCACAAAAAATGCAAACAAACACGCACACGTACATGCACAACACACACACACGGGAACACGCACACGCACACGCACACACACACACGTAAATGCGCACACACACGCGCACGCACAGGCACACTCACATGCTCGCGCACAAGCACACGCTCACGCACACACACACACACACACGCACACACGCACATGCACATGCACATGCTCATGCACACATGGACACACGTGCACACATACATACCGACACACGCACACACACGCACAAGCACATGCATATGCACATGCATACGCACGAACATGTACACGCACGCGCACGCGCACGCGCACAGTCACACCCACACGCACACGCACACACACACGCACATGCCACACTCACACCACACATGTACATGCACACCCACAACAACACATGGAGACGCACACGCACATGCACACTCACAAGCACATGCACACTCACACTCACACGCAGACGCACACTCACACGCGCACACACACACACACATGCATGCACACATACGCACATGCACATGCACACGCACACCAATAAGCACATACACACATACACGCACATGCACACGCACACGCACACGCATACGAACACGAAGACGCACACGCACGCACACACACATACACACCTGCACATGCACATGCACTCACACACACACACACAACACACACACACACACACACTTGCACGCACACACACACGAATAGGCAAACACACACGCACACGCACACTCAAAACCGACACCACACACACACACTCACACATGCACATGCACACTTAAACGTACACACACATGCAAACCCACACTCACACACCACACACACATCCATTGGCACACGCAAGATGCACACCGCAGAAGAAGCACACTCACATCCAACCACACAGGCACATGCACAAGCACATGCACACGCACACGCACACTCACATGCACACGCACACGCACACATATAGTACAAGCACACGCAAATGCACACTCACATGCACATGCACACGCACACATATAGCACACGCACATGCACATACACAAGCATAGAACATGCACACGCAAACTGATCATGCAAAGGCACACGCACAGCACATGCACACACACACGCACACCCAAACACACACGCACACGAACACGCACACAAGCACATGCCTGCACACCCAGACGCACACGCACACCCAAATGCACACGCACCTGCACACCCACACACACACATGCACATGCACACGCACATGAGCTCGAACATGCACACACACACGCACACGCACACGCACTCACACATGCACACACACTCACACTCGCACATAAACACACACACGCACACACACACGTAAACTGACACACACACACACACTTACACATGCACGTGCACACATAAATGTGCACGCACATGCAAACCCACACTCACACGCACACTCACATCAAACACACAGGCACATGCAGAAGCACACGCACATGCACACTCACAGAGCACATGCACACTCACACTCACACGCAGATGCACACTCACACGCACACACACACACACACATGCATGCACACATACGCACATGCACATGCACACGCACACCAATAAGCACACGCACACGCACATGAACACCCATAAGCACATGCACACGCACACCCTGACGAACACGCACACGCACACACACATGTACAAGCACACTCCACATACACACACACATGCACAGGAACACACACACGCACATCCACACGCACATGCACTCACACACGCTCTTGCACTCACACACGCACAAAAATGCAAACAAACACGCACACGTACATGCACAACACACACACACGGGAACACGCACACGCACACGCACACACACACACGTAAATGCGCACACACACGCGCACGCACAGGCACACTCACATGCTCGCGCACAAGCACACGCTCACGCACACACACACACACACACACGCACACACGCACACGCACATGCACATGCTCATGCACACATGGACACACGTGCACACATACATACCGACACACGCACACACACGCACAAGCACATGCATATGCACATGCATACGCACGAACATGTACACGCACGCGCACGCGCACGCGCACAGTCACACCCACACGCACACGCACACACACACGCACATGCACACTCACACACACATGTACATGCACACCCACACACACATGGAGACGCACACGCACATGCACACTCACAAGCACATGCACACTCACACTCACACGCAGACGCACACTCACACGCGCACACACACACACACATGCATGCACACATACGCACATGCACATGCACACGCACACCAATAAGCACATGCACACGCACATGAACACCCATAAGCATATGCACACGCACAGCCTAACGAACACGCACACGCACACACACATGTACAAGCACACACAAACCCAAAAGCACACGCACATACACACACACATGCAAAGGAACTCACACACGCATAGACACACACACGCACATGCACTCACACACGCTCTCGCACTTGCACACGCACAAGAAAATGAACATGCACATGGACATGCACACACACACACACAACCACATGTATACGCACACACGACGCACACGCACACGCTCAAGCACAGGCACACGAACATGCACAACACACACCATACCACAAGCACCACACACGCCCACACACACGCAACAAAGAACATGAACATGCACATGGACATGCACACACACACACACACGCACACACACATGCACACACAGACACATAGGCAGACGCACAGGCAGACGCACATGCACACGCACACGCATGAACATGCGCACGCACATGCACGGCGCATAGGACAAGGGAATGCAAATACATCACAAGCACAGAACACACACACATGCACACAAACACGCACACACGCACACACACGCACACGCAACACTAACGCACACATGCACACACATGCATACAAGGACATACCCCACACACGAAGCACGCACCTGCAGCTGGGACATTCACACGCACCCACACGCACCCCCCAACGCTCATGCGCGCACACACACACACACACACACGCACACGCACATGCACACACACATGCACATGCACATGCTCACGCACACATGCACACGCGTGCACACATACATACCGACACACGCATGCACACACACAAGCACATGCATATGCACATGCACACACACGAACATGCACACGCACGCGCACGTGCACAGTCACACCCACACGCACACGCACACACACACGCACACGCACATGCACACTCAAACACACACGTACATGCACACCCACACACAGATGGACACGCACACGCACATGCACACTCACAAGCACATGCACCACTCACACCCACACGCAGACGCGCACACACACACACACACATGATGCCACAGATACGCACATGCACATGCACCACACACCAATAAACAGCACGGCACACGCACATGGAAACACCCATAAGCACTGCACACGCACACCCTGAAGGAACACGCACACACACACAATGTAAAAGCACACGCAAAACCAAAAGCACATGGCACACACAACACACATGAACAAGAACACCACACAACACACATAGACACACACACACCACATGCACACACAATGCCTCACACACGGCTCTCGCACTCGCCACACGCACACACAAATGACAAACAAAACACGAACACGTACACGCACAACACACACCACCATGGCACACGCACACGCCAACCACACAACACACACACACGTAAATGCGCACACAGACGCATAGGTACACGCACACGCACACTCCACACTCACACACACACGCACACGCACACTGACATGCACATGCACTCACACATCACACGCACACAGAAATGCGCACGACATGCCAAACCCACACTCACCGCACACGAAGACGGAACACACATGCCACTCACATTGCCAAAACACATAGGCACTGCAAAGCAAATGGCACAAGAACACGCACAGGCAAAGGCCACACCACACACAATAGTAACGTACACGCAAACACATATATAGCCACGCAAACACATCACGCCACAACTTATAGCACACGCACACACCTAACCACACGCACACGCCACACGCACACGCACACTCACATGCACACGCAAAGCTCCGCAAACGTACACGCACATGCACCACTCACACGCACATGACATACGAACACGAACACGCACAAGCACACGCACACACACGCGCACACGCAAACCAGTAAAGCACTCGCACACGCACACGCACACCCGTCGAAACACGCACAAGACACAAACACCACAAACACAACACACCCCACAAAACCCAAAAGCACACGCACACACACACACATGGACACGCACCCCCTCCAAACGCACACGCAATAAAGCTCACGCACACACACATGCACCAGGCCAAAGGCACTGGTTTGGCACGCACATGCACACACAAACCCAAAAGCACACGCACACACACACACACATGGACACGCACACCGTCACGCACACGTAAAAGCTCACGCACACGCACATGCACACGCACTCACACACAAACACATGTATACGCACACACACGCGCACACGAACCACGCAAAAAAAACAAATGCACACGCACACTGCAAAAAAAAAACACGAAACACAAACATGACACACACCGCAACCACACACGACACACACCGAAACAAGAAACATGAACATTGAACATGCACATGACACACATACGCATCAGGCACACGCACACGCAAACACATATGAACATGCACATGCACACGCACATGTACACGCAAATACACATGCACATGCACACGCACACCCACACGCACAAGCACAGGCATAGGCACAAACACACGCACATGCACACGCACACGCACACACACACGAATAGGCAAATGCACACACACACGCACACGCACACTGACATGCACATGCACTCACACACTCACACGCACACAGAAATGCGCACGGACATGCAAACCCACACTCACCTGCACACGCAGACGGACACACACATGCACACTCACATGCAAACACATAGGCACATGCAAAAGCAAATGCACACGCACACGCACATGCAAAGGCACACACACACATATAGTACACGTACACGCAAACACATATAGCACACGCACACACACACGCACACATATAGCACACGCACACACATATCCACACGCACACGCACACGCACACGCACACTCACATGCACACGCACACGCTCACGCAAACGTACACGCACATGCACACTCACACGCACATGCATACGAACACGAACACGCACAAGCACACGCACACACACACGCACACGCAAACCAGTAAGCACTCGCACACGCACACGCACACCCTGTCGAACACGCACACGCACACACACACGCACACACACACACACAAACCCAAAAGCACACGCACACACACACACATGGACACGCACACCCTCACGCACACGCAAAAGCTCACGCACACACACATGCACAGGCACAGGCACACGCACATGCACACACAAACAAACACATGTATACGCGCACACACGCGCACACGCACACGCACACGCACACGCACACGCACACGCAGAAAAACACGAACACGCACATGCACACACACACGCACCCACACACGCACACACACACCCACAAGAACATGAACATGCACATGCACATGCACACACATACGCACAGGCACAGGCACACGCACACACATATGAACATGCACATGCACACGCACATGTACACGCACATACACATGCACATGCACACGCACACCCACACGCACAAGCAGAGGCATAGGCACACACACACACACATGCACACGCACACGCACACGAATAGGCAAATGAACACACACACGCACACGCACACTGACATGCACATGCACTCACACACTCACACGCACACAGAAACGCGCACGGACATGCAAACCCACACTCACATGCACATGCAGACGGACACGCACATGCACACTCACATGCAAACACATAGGCACATGCAAAAGCACACGCATATGCAAAGGCACACGCACACATATAGTACACGTACACGCAAACACATATAGCACACGCACACACACACGCACACATATAGCACACGCACACACATACGCACACGCACACGCACACGCACACGCACACTCACACGCACACGCACACGCTCACACAAACATACACGCACATGCACACGCACACGCACATGCATACGAACACGAACACGCACAAGCACACGCACACACACACGCACACGCAAACCAGTAAGCACTCGCACACGCACACGCACACCCTGTCGAACACGCAAACGCACACACACACGCACACGCACAGACAAACCCAAAAGCACACACACACACACACACACACAAACACACACATGGACACGCACACCCTCACGCACACGCAAAAGCTCACGCACACACACATGCACAGGCACAGGCACATGCACACGCACACACACACAAACACATGTATACGCACACACACACGCACACGCACACGCACAAAAACACGAACACGCACATGCACACACACACACACATACACACACGCACCCACACGCACACACACACACGCACAAGAACATGAACATGCACATGCACATGCACATGCACATGCACACACATACGCACAGGCGCACGCACACGCACACACATATGAACATGCACATGCACACGCACATGTACACGCACATACACATGCACATGCACATGCACACCCACACACACAAGCACAGGCATAGGCACACACACACGCACATGCACACGCACGCGCACAAGAATAGGAACATGCACGCACACACGCACACGCACACCGACATGCACATGCACTCACACACTCACATGCACACGGAAACGCGCACGGACATGCAAACCCACACTCACATGCACACGCACATGCACACTCACATGTAAACACATAGGCACATGCAAAAGCACACGCACACGCACATACACATGCAAAGGCAAATGCACACATATAGTACATGTACACGCAAACACATATAGCACACACACACACACGCACACATATAGCACACGCACACACATACGGACACGCACACGCACACGCACACTCACACGCACACGCACACGCTCACGCAAACGTACACGCACATGCACACGCACACGCACATGCATACGAACACGAACACGCACAAGCACATGCACACACATACACACCTGCACATGCATATGCACACGCACACACACATGCACACACGCAAATGCACATGCACACGCACACGCACACGAATAGGCAAAGACACGCACACACACACGCAAACCGACACACACACACACTCACACATGCACATGCACACTTAAACACACACGCACATGCAAACCCACACTCACACGCACACACACAGCCATTGGAAAATGCACACGCACACCCTAACGAACACACACACGCACACACACACGAACACACACACGCACACGCAAACCCAAAAGCACACGCACATACACACACACAAATGCACAGGAACACACACATGCATAGACAAACACACACGCACATGCACTCACACACGCTCTCACCCTCGCACACGAACAACACATGCAAACGAACACGCATAGGTACACGCACAGCACACACACGGGCACATGCACACGCACACACACATGTAAATGCGCACACACACACACACGCACAGGCACACGCACAGGCACACTCACACACACGCACACACGCACACGCACACGCTCACGCACACACACATGCACACACATGCACACGCACACACACATGAACAAGCACACGCACACACACATGCACACGCACATGCACACAAATAGGAAAACACACACGCAAACTGACACACCACACAACTCACCACATGCACAGCAACACTTAATGCACCGCACATGCAAACCCACACTCACACGGACACTCACATCCATTGGCACATGATGATGCAGATACACACATGCACACACACATAAACAAGCACATGCACACACAAACAAACTGAAAAAACACACATACGCACTAGCAAATCCCTGCCCACCGCACTATGCACAAGAACATGAACATGTACATGCACACGCACACACATATGCACAGGCACACGCACACGCACATGCACGGGCACACACACACGCACATGCACATGACCGCACCCGGGCCATGCACAGGACACATGCACACTAACACGACACCCAAACTCCTTACGTACGGCATAGGCACACCACACGCACATGCACACGCACACGCCACCCGCAACACGCACATGCACACGCACAACGCCACGCACACGCACACGCCACTACACGCACATGCCAAATTGCACACACGGCACACGCATACGAACACGAACACGCACACGCAAAGCACCCCTGCACAGGACACGCACAACACACGGAATAGGCAAATGCAACACACACGCAACGCACCAGCTGACATGCATGAACTTCACACACTCAAACGAACACAGAAATGCGCACGGACATGAAAAACCACACTTCACCTGACACCGCAGACGGAAACACACATGCACACTCCCCTGCAAACACATAGGCACATGCAAAAGCAAATGCACACACGCACACGCACATGCAAAGGCCAAAAAAAACACACACAATAGAGTACAGTACACGCCAAACCCATAAGCACACGCCACACACACGAACACATATAGCACACGCACACACATATCCACCGCACAACGCACACGCACACGCCATCACACTGACACGCAACACGCCACGCAAACGTTACACGCACATGCACACTCACAAGCACATGCATACGAACACGAACACGCAAACAAGTCACACGCACACACACACGCAACACGCAAACCAGTAAGCATCGCACACGCACAGCAACACCCTTGTCGAACACGCACACGCACACAAACACGCACACACAACAAACAAACCCAAAAAAGCACACGCACACACACCACACCATGGACACGCAAAACCCTCCCGCACAGCAAAAGCTCACGCACCAACACATGCACAGGCACAGGCAAAGAAAATGCAAACTAACAAACACAAAACATGTATACGCGCAACACGCGCACACGCACACGCACACGCCACACCACACACCGCACACGCAGGGGAGGAAAAACACGAAACACGCACATGCACACACACACGCACCCAAACACGCACACAACACCCACAGAACATGAACATGCACAGCACATGCCCAACATACGCACAGGCACAGGCACACGCACACCACATATGAACATTGCAAAGGCACACGCACATGTACACGCACATACAAATGCACATGCACACGGCACACCCACACGCACAGCAGAGGCATAGGCACACACACACACACATGCACCGCCACGCACCAGAAATAGGCAAATGAACCATACACACGCACACGCACTTCGACATGCACATGCACTCACCAACTCACAAGCAAAAGAGGAAGAAGAAACGCGCGACGGACATGCAAACCACACTCACAATGCCACATATGCCGACGGACACGCACATGACACACTCACATGCAATAAAACATAGGCACAGCCAAAAAAGCAACGCATATGCAAAGGCACACGCACAATATAGACATACCCGCAAACACAATATCGCCACACGCCACCACACACAAGCACAAATATAGCACACGCACCACCCCCACACATAGCACACGCACACGCACACGCACACGCACCACGCACACTACACGCAACACGCACACGCTCACACAAACATACACGCAATGACACGCACACGCAAGGCATACGAACACGAACACGCACAAGCACACGCACAACACACACGAACACGCCCAAACCATGTAAGCACTCGCCACACGCACAGCACCCCTGTCGACCACGCAAACACCGACACACACACGCAACACGCACAGACAAACCAAAAAAGACAAACCAAACAAAAAAAACAAACAAACAAACCAAACAGAGCGGAACGCAAAAAAAGTAACAGATTCAAAAGCAAAATGCGAAAGCAAAAACACCCCCACTGAACATGGAAATAGGACGACAAAGGGAAAACAGAACACAAACAACAAACAACAACACTGCTATAAGAAACAAAAAAAAGAAACCAAGACCAAGAAAAAAATAAAAACCGAATAATCGCAACCCCTCCCAGGCAACACACAAACACACATACACAACAGCACACCACCCGGAACACAAACCACACGCATAAGAAACAATGAAACAGCACCGTTGCACACCCCCCTCATGCACATGCACATGCACAACAACGCACAGGCGCACGTCACAAGCACACACATAGGAACATGCAATGCACACGCACATGTACAAGCAAATTACACACGCCACATGCACACGCACACCCACACACACAGCACAGGCATAGGCACACACACCGCACAGGCACACGAACGCGCACAAGGAATAGGAACATGACCGAACAAAAGCAAACGCACACCGACCAACTGACACATGCACTACACACACCTCACCAATGCAAAGGGAACGAGCACGGGAAATGACAAACCCACTACATGCACACGCACATGCCACCACTTCACATGTAAACCACAAGGAAACATGCAAAAAAGAAATAAAGAAAAAAGAGATAATATAAAAATGAAAGGAAATCAGGAAAAACATATAGTGACAGGTAAACCGAAAACACAAAATGAGAGCAACAACAAAACTACACACAAACTGAACATCAGATATAGCACACTGAACACCAACAATATTACGGACCTGCACACGCCACGCACACTCACACGCAACAAGCACACGCTAACCGCAAAACGTACATGCAACGCAACGCACACGCACATGCAGACGAACACGAACACGCACAAGACATGCACACACAAACACAGGCAAAACTGAATAGGCACCACGCACAACCACACATGCACACACGCAAATGCACATGCACAAGCACTACGCACCACGAATAGGCAAAGACAAGCACACAACAAGAAAAAAAACGAATAATAAATAAACAAAAAGAAAAATACTGCAAAGGAAACAATGAAAACACCAAAAGCAAAAGAAAAAACACAAAAATAATAAAAGAAAAAAAACAAAAAGAAAACTGTGGAAAATGCACAAGAAAAACCGAACGAAACACAACAAGCACAACACACGAACACAACAAAGCCACCGCAAACCCAAAAGCAAACGAC
Organism: Taxus chinensis; assembly: GCA_019776745.2. Taxonomy (NCBI): domain Eukaryota; kingdom Viridiplantae; phylum Streptophyta; class Pinopsida; order Cupressales; family Taxaceae; genus Taxus; species Taxus chinensis. The sequence goes on from JAHRHJ020000815.1 coordinate 41,757, forward strand.
ACATACACACACACAAAATGCACAGGAACACCCAAAATTCAGAGAGAAATAACAAAAAAATCCACCCTAAAAACCGCCACAGAACCGGTGAACAGTCAACTATACCCACAACAAGCCAGCACACAGACCACACGAGACAACACTCCCTCCTTCTCCCCTTTCCCCTTTAGAACAAAAAAAAGGGAAAAACCTGACACGCACAACTACAGACAGGAGGCCGGACAAACGCCAACCAGCAAAACAACAATTCTTCGTGAATACAAGGTTGTAAAACCGAACAATAAAAATATTTTGATCATCATGAGCACAATCACACCACACACGACAGGCAACCACTAACACACCACGCAACACACACGCACACGCACACGCGCACGCACACACACATGCACACACATGCACACGCACAACACATGAAACAAGCACACGCAAAACCACATGACACGCACATGCCACAAAAATAGAAAACACCCCACGCAAAATTGACACCACCACACACACCATCACACATGACTACATGCACATTAAATGCACACGCCATGCAAATAACCACACTACACGGACACTCACATACATGGCAATGATGATGCAGATACACCATATTGCACACACACCTAACAAGCACATGCATCACACACACACACATGCACACACACACTACGGCACTCCGCACTCGCACACGCACAGGCCCAAAAGAAAGAACATGAAAATGTACATGCCACGCAACACACATATGCACAGGACAACGCACACGCACAGGAACGGGCCACACAACACGCAATGAACTTATAGCACACGCACAAGTGCATGGACAGACACGATGGGAAACAGGCAAACGCACACACAGAACGAAGACAGACAGCATAGGTCAAAAACACAAGGACAGGAACACGTCACCACAAACGATAGGCAAATGCACCCCACACCGCACACGCAACACGAAAATTTGCAACACGCAACTACACAGCACACGCACATGCAAATGCAACGCAGAACTATGCAGACGCATATGCACCACTCACATACAACATAATAGGGCTACATGCATAAGCACACGCACAAGAACTAGACATGAATAGGCACACGCACCAGATGTACCACGAAAAACGCAACACACACTCAATGCACATTTTGGGCACACCGCACACATACACGCACACGCACACGCACACGCACACGAAAACAAGAATACGCACACGCCACACGCACACGGCACAAGCAAACTACGCCACACGCACACGCACACGCACACGCACACGCACATCACACGCAAACGCCACACTCACACGCACCACGCACCCGCACATGTACACGGCAAGCATAGGCCACATCCACATGCACAGCACACTCCACACGCACATGCAACCCACACGCACATTGCACACGCACACGCACACGCAACAGAAATGCACACGACCCGCCACACGCACACGCACACGCCACACTCACACGCACAGCACATGCACACGCACAAGTCCATACGAACAACGAACACGCACGAGAACACGCACACACATAACGCCTTGCACATGACACATCCACACGCATATGCACACTCTCCCCACACACAACAAGCACATGCACATGCACAACACACGAATAGAACAAACATACACACACACGCGACACACAAAAACGACACCCAACACACTCACCCATGACATTGCACACTTTAAACGCAAAAGCACAGCGTGACAATGAACCAACATAAAAAGACCAAGCCTACCAACCAATTGCGAATAACTCCTTTATGAAAACGAAAAAAACTGACGAACAGGCCAACAAGTACACACAAACCTAAAATCACAAGCACATACAAGTACAAACAAATGCCAGGAGGAAACACACACCGGCACTTTATGACACGCAACATGCAATCACACACGTCTCGCATTCGCCCACGGCACAAACATTCAAACGAAATTCGCAAAGTACCGCCAAAGCAACACACCACGAGCACATGCACACAGCCACACGCACACACAGACATTTAATACGCACACACAACACGCACAGGCACAACCCCACCAAGCACTGCACACGCACAGCACAAGCACACCGCCACACACATCTACGCACACGCAAACACACATGCACAGCAGAAACGCACACATGCACACGCACAACACCACGAACAAGGCACACTCACACAACACGCATCACGCAAACCAATAAGCACTCTGCCACACACAACGCACATCCATAAGCACATGCACGACGCCACACCTTGTCGAAACACGCACATACGACACACGACACCGCACACGCAATACACAAACCCAAAATCACATGCACAAAACACATCACACACCATGGACACACACACCCTCACGCACACGCACAAGCTCACGCACAAACACATGCACAGGCACACGCACATGCACACACACACGCACACACAGAGATGCATACACACACGCACACGCACACGCACACGCAAACGCACACGCACACGCAAACCCACACGCACACGCACACACACACACAAATGCAAGTGCACATGCACACGAACATAACACGAACATGCACATGCACACACACACACATACACACACGCACACGCACAAGAACATGAACACGCACACACATACACACAGGCACAGGCACATGCACGTGCACACGCACACACACACACACACAAGAACACGAACATGAAAACGCACATGCACACACATATGCACATGGACATGCACACGCACACGTACACGCACCATTACACCATGCACATGCACACGCACACACCCACACGCACACAATCACGCTAGGCAGACCACACATGCACATTGCACACGCACACGCCACGAATAGGAAAATGCACACACACATGTACACCCACACCAACATGCACATGCACTCACACACGCACACGCACAAGCAAACGCGCATGCACATGCAAACCGACACTCACATGCACACGCAGACGCAGGCGCACATCCACACTCACATGCAAACACATAGGCACATGCACAAGCACACGCACACGCACACGTACATGCACAGGGACACGCACACATATAGACACGCACACGAAAAACAACCACACTCCATGCACAGTACACGAACACGTACACGCACACGCCTACGCCAAGTACATGCAAATGCACATGCACACACATACGCACAGGCGCACGACACGCACCACACCATATGAACATGCACATGCCACACGCAAATGTACACGCACATCACTGCACATGCAACGCACACCCACAAACAAGCAAAGCATAGGCAAACCACACACCACATTTGCACACGCAGCGCGCAACAAGAATAGGACATGCCGCACAACGCACACGCACACCGACATGCCATGCACTCCACACACTCACATTGACACGGAAAAGCGCTACGGACATGAAACCCACACTTCAACATGCAAACGCACTATGCACATCAACATGTAACAAATAGGCACATGCAAAGCACACGCACACGCACATACAATGCAACGGCAAATGCAACATTATTAGTACATGTACACGCAACACATATAGACACACACAACACACGCACACATATAGCACACACAACAATACGGAACGCACACGCAAGCACATCACACGCACACGCACCACGCTCACGCAACGTACATGCACACGCACACGACAACGAATGCATACGAACACGACACGCACAGCAATGACACAACATTACACACCCTGCACATTGCCTTGCACACGACACACAATTGCACACACGCAATGACATGCACCGCCACACGGCACACGAATAGGCAAAGACACGCAACACACCGCAAACGACACACACACACACTCAAAAATGCCACATGCACACTAAACACCACACGCACCAGCAAAACCACACTCACCGAACAAAACCACAGCCATTGGAAAAGGACACGCACACCTACGATAACACACAAGAAACACACACACGAACACACACGCACACGCAAACCCAAAACACACGCACATACACACACACAAAAACCAATGCACCGGAACACACACATGCATAGACAAACACACACGCACATTGCACTCACACCGCTTCACCCTCGCACACGAACACAACATTGCAAACGAACCACGGCAAGTACACGAAAAGCAAACCACACGGGCACATTGCACACGCACACACCATGTAAATGCGCACACACACACCCACGCAAAGGCACACCACAACACACGAACACAAAGCAAACACGCACACGCTCACGCACACACACATGCACACACATGCACACGCACACACACATGAACAAGCACACGCACACACACATGCACACGCACATGCACACAAATAGGAAAACACACACGCAAACTGACACACACACACACACTCACACTGCCACATTGAGCCACACTCTAAATGACCCACGCACATTGCCAAACCCACACTCACACGGACACTCACATCCATTGGCACATGATGATGCAGATACACACATGCACACACACATAAACAAGCACATGCACACACACACACACATGCACACACACACATACGCACTCGCACTCGCACACGCACATGCACAAGAACATGAACATGTACATGCACACGCACACAAATATACTGCACCAGGCACACGCACCAAGCACATTGCACGGCACAACACACACACGCACATGCACATGCACACGCACACGTGCATGCACAGACACATGCACATTCACACGCACACCCAAACTCATACGTACAGGCATAGGCACACACACACGGACATGCACACGCACACACACACGAATAGGCAAATGCACACACACACGCACACGCACACCGACATGCACACGCACTCACACACGCACACGCACATGCAAATGCACACGCAGATGCAGACGCATATGCACACTCACATACAAACACATAGGCACATGCATAAGCACACGCACACGCACACGCACATGCATAGGCACACGCACACATATAGTACACGAAACAGCAAACACACACTCACATGCACAGGCACACGCACACATACGCGCACACGCACACGCACACGCACACGAACACGGCCATACGCCACACGCAACCACGCACACGCACAACGGCACACGACACGCACACCGCACACGCACACGCACACGAACACGCACACGCCACACGACCACTCACACGCACACGCACCACGCACATGTAACGCACTGCCGGCCACACGCACATGCACACGCACACTCCACACGCACATGCACAAGCAACACGCAACATGCACCACGCACACGCACACGCACACGCACATGCACACGCACCGCACACGGCAACGCACACGCACACTCAACACGCAAATGCACAATGCACACGCAAACGCATACGAACACGAACAGCACACGCACACGCCACAAGCATAGACGCCTGCACATGCACATCAACACGCTATGCAACAATCTAAAACAAAAAAAAAAAGAACAATGCACATGCACTACGCACACGAATAGACACAAATACACCCACACGCACACACAAACCGACACACACCACACACTCACACATGCACATGCACACTTAAACGCCAAACGCACATCAAAACCCACACTCACACGCACACGCACAACCATTGGCACATGCACACGCACACCCTGACGAACAGGCACACGCACACACAAACCTAAAATCACACGCACATACACACACACAAATGCACAGGAACACACACACGCACATGCACACGCCACATGCACTCACACACGCTCTCGCACTCGCACACGCACAACACATTTCAAAGAATTCAGCATACGTAACACGCAAAGCACACACACGAGCACATGCACACGCACACGCACACACAGACATAAATACGCACACACACGCACAGGCACACCCACAAGCACTTGCACACGCACACGCACACGCACACGCACACACACCCACGCACACGCACACACACATGCACACGCATGACAGCACACATTGTTTTTTGGGGGCCACACGCACACAACACGAGACAACAAGACAATCACACACACGACACGAAAACCAATAAGCAATCGAACACAACCAACGCAACCATAAGCACATGCACACGCACCACCTTGTCGAACCGCACACGGACACGAACACGCACACGAAGAAAACAAAACCCCAAAAACATGCACACACACACACCACACATGGACACCCCACACCCTCACGCACACGACACAACTAACGCACCAAAAACACAATGCAAGGCACCCGCACAGGCACACACACACGCACACCAGAGATGCATACACACACGCCACAAGCACACGCACACGCAAACGCACACGCCACACGCAAACGCACACGCCACGGCACACACACCACACAAATGCAGTCACATGCACACGAACATAACACGAAAAAGGCACATGCACACACACACAAATACACACAACGCACACGCAACAAGAAAAATGAACACGCACAACATACAAACAGGCACAGGGCACATTTGCCGGCACACGCCACACAACCACACACACAAGAACACGACATGAAAACGCCAAATGCCAAAATAGCACAGGCATGCCACGCACACGTACACGCACATACCACAGCCACAGGCACACGCACACCCACACGCACACCCTACGCAATAGGCAGGAGACACATGCACATGCACACGCCACACGCAACACGAATAGGAAAATTGCACACACCCACCTGTACACCCA
>JAHRHJ020000816.1:0-48221 GCA_019776745.2 Taxus chinensis
ATGTGTAGGTGAGGGTGACCTAATTTGGTCATGGATATCTAATGTAGGTATAGGGAATCCGATGAAAATTAGGTAGGGCACGTGACCGATGCCGTGTAAGGGTAACCGATGTTAGTTAGGTAGGGTTGGGTATAAAAAATCCATGTTTTTATTATTCATCTATTATTTTCGAAGTGAATAAATGAAAAAATAGAGAGAGAAAAGAGAAAAAAGTGTCCAGAGGAAATGGGACAGTGAGCTAGTAGTCAGATTTGACGATGGTTGGGTTGATGAGTAGCGGGTCCATGGGATCAGGGTGAGAGAGTTGATTAGTCATAGGTTGTGATTAGTTATTCAATGATGGTAGAGGCTGGAGAGGGATTAAACGGACCATCGGCACAATGGATAGACATGCCACTAAGACGGCGGCATCATGACGAGATAAGCACCCAATGTTAAATTGTTGATTAAATAGATTAGAAGTGTGGAGTACTATTATTTAAGGTTTTTGTGGGTTTTGGTTTTTTATGGGTGGTTAAAAATAAAATGTGGGTATGGGGGGAATAACAGGCAAAAGGGGGGGAGGCTAGTAAATTGTATAGGTGGGGTGGGTAGGGGTATTGGGGTAGTGTAGGTCATTGTAGGTGGGGTAAAAGGGGTAGGTGAGAGTGTTTTTCAAAAAGGAGGGGTTTGGGAAGTAGACATGATAGAAATTTTTGAGATGATAGACATGATGAGGTAGACATGTATATTGAGACACACATTTATTGATTTATATGATGAGATACATGGTATTTTGTGATGTGTTGATGTGTTTATGAGACATTGGTTTATGGCTTGTGTTAGATGAGTTATGGATTTGTTACTTTGATGTGGATGGAAATTAGGTGAGTTAGCCATGATGGAGTTAGGTTGGCTTAGGCATGGATTGATTCAAGTTTGGTTAGGCATGGATCGAGTTAGGTTTGGTTAGGCATGGATTGAGTCAGGTTATAGGCATGGATTGAGTAAGGTTTGGTTATGCATAGATCGAGTTAGGTTGTAGTTTGGCAAGGATCGAGTCAGGTTATAGGCATGGATCGAGTCAGGTTGTTAGGCATGGATGATTTATTTCAGTATTTTGAGTAACAAATGGTCGAATATGAAGGTATGTCTAGTGATGCATAGTCATAAAATGTGAGGGAAAATGTATGGTTAGTGATTATAGAGAGATGATAGGTGAAATAAATATAAGCTATGGCAAGCAACATGTATATGGTATATGTCTTCAAATGTCGAGATTTTGTTATGAGAGGGGAATGAAGTGAAATGTCAGGTAAATGGTGAGTTAGGAAAATGGTTAGGGTGAATTATTTTAGTGTAGAAAATGACTGAGCTAACCTTCAAGGGCCCCATGCCCTAGAAGTGCTGCCTACATAGTCTCGGTGAAAAGGGACCTCAGACCGATGTAGTTCTCCCATAAGCTAGGGAAGAATAGGTGAAAATGAGTTAGTAGGTTTTTAGGCAAGTAGTGGGTTTTAGGTTTAATGAGGTGTGGGTAGATTATAGGTAAAATGATATAGGTGAAGGTGATTATGGCGAAAGGGGAGTGATTACCCCCAAATGGTAAATGAATCGAGGATCAATTCCTGTATAAGGTAATCAGAATGTAAACAAAGATAGTATTTTAAAAGATAAGAGGGGGTCCAGAGAGCCACCTAATTAGGTAGGAACCTACCGAGTAGATCATACCTTGGATGGAGGTGATAAACACAAGACCCAAAAGACATTACACATGATTAACTGTTCTATAATGAAGGTAGTCACAGGATCACCAAATGTCTAAATTCCAAGATGTCCCTTGAGGCAACGGAGGACAATGAGGGTAGAAGTGGTAAGGTGGGTGAAAGGTAGTCTAAGTTGATATGTTTTGAGTGATAGGGATTTTGGGCAAGAGGTCCTAGGGCACAATGGGCAAGTCCATGACTAAAAAGTTATGTTTCTTGTGATAGACTGAATCGATGCGGGAAGTCTATATGGGTTAAATAATATGGTACTTCTTAAGGTCTTCGTGAAGATAATCGATGCAGAGAAGCTTCGGTTGTCTCTCGTTGTTTTTTTTTTTAAAGCTTTACATAGCTATCCTTTGAGGGAGCAGTCCTATTTTATGGTAGCAATTTTGGTCGAGAGGAAGATTTCCTTTTGAGGGAGTCATCTTTTTATTAGAATTTTGACTTGAGGAGTTTGGTCCCATTGGAGGTTTTTAAAATCATGGACAATACCAAGGTGAAGGATATGACTCTTGTTTAAAAGGAAAGGTGGAACGACCATGGGATCTCATCTAAAGATAGACAAAAAGTATCCATGAGAATCATGCTATGTGTAGTCCCATGGTGCACATATTAAAGAGTAGATAACAATTGATGGGTACTCACATGATTCTTTTTTAATCATTAGGGAGGTGTATGAAGTAGATAGCACTCAAGGGGAGAGCCTATAAAGAGACAAAGGGTGAGGTAGGACAATGATTCAAAAATAGAATGGTCAAAGATGTAATGCGTTGAGGGGCTTGGGTTTAGGTTTACCCTCAAGTGAGGATTAATGATAGGCACCTAATCCATAGTTATGAGTTACGATGTAGGGTCCAATTCAATTAGAAGCAAATTTTCCTAGCCTTCTTTTCTCCACTTTGGTTACATGTTGATTTTCTTTCAAAACAAGGTTACCCACTTAGAAGGTTCATTCATGAACATGTTTTTCATAGGCACGCTTGATGCATTTTTGATAAACTTGGAGGTGATCTAGAGCATTAAGATGATGTTCATCTAATAACTCCAGTTGTTCCAAGCCATCCTGACGAAAGTCATCATCAGTAAGCATGTCATGGAGAAAAATGTGAAGTGAGGGGATCTAGACTTCAAGAGGCAAAAAACCCTCTGTACCATAGACCAGTGAGAAGGGTGTAGCCGAAGTGGCAGTGCAAATACTAGTATGGTATGCCCATAGAGAAAAAGGAATGTGTGTATGCCAATCCTTCCCAATATCATCAACCACTTTCATGAGAATTTTATTGAGGGTTTTTTTAGTAGATTCAGCTTGGCCATTGGTTTGTGGGTAATAAGGTGAGGAGAAACTAAGTTGAATGCCGAAGGTGTTGCAAAGTTTTTGTAATTTTTTGTTTTGGAATTTTTTTCCATTGTCAGTGAAGAGGCGATGAGGGACACCAAAGTGATAAATGAAGTGATAGTTAATGAACTCACATATTTTATCGACTTTCGTGGAGATAAGTGGTATGGCTTCCATCCATTTGGTGTAGTATTTGGTAGTAGTTATAATCCATTAATGGAAATGGGAAGAATGGGGATTGATTTCTCCATCAAGATCCAAACCCCATTGAGAGAAGGGCCAAAGGTCATGAGTGACCTATAAGGCATGACTAGGTGTATGATGAAGGTTGGAATGTTGTTGACATTTCACATAGTGTTTGACATAGTTGCAACAATCATGGTTAAGGGTTGGCCAGTAATAGCCTAGGCGAAGAATACGCTTAGCAACAGCAAGGCCACTAAAGTGACCTCCACATATGCCATCATGAACTTCTTTAATGGTGTAAGGCATTTCAGAGCTGGTGAGGCATCATAAGAGAATACCATAAAAGATATGTTTATAGAGAAGGCCACCCATGATGACATAACGAGAATCCTGTTTGAGAAAGGCACGTTGTCCATTACGTGTGAGATCTAGAGGAAAGATGGAGATGGAAACGTAGTTCCGAAAGCTGTGTATACCAAAGATATGGTGTGTTTAGTGAGGTAGTGTTAGACGGGTTAATACAAAAATATTTATAAGAAGGTCTTGGTATGTGTTTTATGCTAACAAAGATGTCTGAATTGTCAGGCGAAGAGGGTATTTGAGAAGTGAGGCAGGCCATGGTACCCACAAATTTATTGGTGGATCGTAGAATGGTTTGAATTTTATAGCATTCAAAGGTAGTCAACATGATGCCAACGTATCACTTGTATTCTTGAAGTATTTAATTATGACACTGATAAACACCATTGACTTGGTTTACTACCAGTTGATAATCACCAAAGATATTAATGGACTTAACATCTAAGGCATAGGTGGTCATGGGACCCAATATGAGTGCTTCATATTCGGTGACATTGTTGGTGCATTCGAAGTCGAGTTTAAATGATAAAGGAATCAGTTCACCATTACAAGTAATGAGGATAATTCCTACACCACCCCCACATTGACATTTGGAACAATCGAAGAATAAGGTCATTTGGTAAGGGTTATCATCCGAAGAGAGGTTAGCAATGGATTCATCGGGGAAGTCAAAATTAGAAGGTTGGTCCATGACAATAGGTGCATCAGCCAGTTGGTCAGCAATAGCTTGGCCTTTAATGGACTTTTGGTGGATGAATTCAAGGTCAAGATCAGCTAAAAGCATAAGCCATCGTGCGGTATGCTGATTTTGATAAGGTTTAGCGTACATGATGTGTAAAGGGTCGGTGTTGGTCACGACATAGGTTTTTTGGTTGAGTAGGTAATGGCGGAGTTTGGTGGCAACGAAAAACTAAGGCTAAGAAAAGTTTTTTAGGGTGATTGTATCGGGTTTCATATTCTAAAAGGGTATGGCTTATATAATAAACCACCTACTCCCTATGTTGTTCATCACGATGAGCGAGCATGGCTCCTAAGGAATGATCGGTAGCTGATATGTATAGGTAAAAAGGTTGGTCATCTTTAGGTGGGATAAGGACAGGTGGTTGGAGAAGGTATTGTTTTAAGGCCTCAAAAGCTTTGTGACAGTCATCATCCCATTTAAAGGAGACATCCTTCGTAAGCCGATGATGAAATGGTTGACACCGATCCGATAATTGTGAAATGAAATGGTGAATGGATTACAATTTACCTTGTAATCTACGGAGTTGTGTAAGGTTAGTGGGTGGATACATTTCCAGAATGGCCTTGACTTTAGCTGGGTCAACTTCTATACCACGTAAGGAAACGATAAATCCCAAGAGCTTTCCTGAGAGAACTGGGAAGACACAATTTTTAGGCTACAGGTAGACACAATATTTAATAAGGTGATCAAATATGGTTTTGAGGACAGCGAGGTGCTCGGCGCGACATTTAGATTTAGCTAAGAGATCATCCACGTAATCTTCCAATATGTGATGCATGATATCATGGAATATGTAAGTCATAGCACGCTGATATGTAGCACCAGCATTTTTAAGGCCAAAAGGCATGACTCTATAGCAGAAGGTCCCCCAAGGGGTAATGAATGTGGTCTTGTGCTGATCTTCTGGGGTAAGAAAAATTTGGTTATAACCCAAAAAACCATCCATGAGCGAGAGCATTTCGTGACCCACGGTAAGGTCTACCAGTTGATCAATACTGGGAAAGGGAAAGTCATCTTTCGGGTGGGCGAGGTTGAGGTCATAGAAGTCTATGCAAATATGAAGTCCCCTTGTCACCTTAGTGACAGGGACAATGTTACAAATCCATTGGTTATAATCAATGGGTAAGATGAAAGAAATGGAAAGAAGATGCTGAAGTTCTTCTTTGACGAGAAGGGCAATGCGAGGGTGCATCTTCCTTAGCTTTTGTTTGATAGGTTTGGCATTGGGAATGGTTACGATATTGTGGACCACTATGGTGGGGTCAATACTGGGCATGTCTGCGTAAGACCAAGTGAAAGTGTGTTTATGCTCTCAGAGAAAAGAAGTGATGGCTTCCTGTTCAGCAGCATCTAAATATTGTCTGATCTTTAGGATGTGCGGGTCATCCTGAGTATGAATGTTGATTTCAATAGTCGATTCATTCAACATGGTTTGCATCTCAGATGGTAACGACTGATGAATATATGAGTCTTCTGCACCAAGGTAGGTGAGTATGGATTCATCATCCTGACATTGAACGACATTAATGGTTGGTGTGTCATCGTCGATCATCTCAGGATACAGGAATGGGAGAGTGGAAGGGGCCTCGCCTTCACGTTGATAAGTTAGAGGCCCCAAGGAAATGGTGTTTATGAAAAAAAAAAGTTAGGAGGGATAGATTCAGGGTCTATTGACTCTGTTGGTGAGGGTGGTGATGAAGGTGGAGAAGGGCTAGGGTCTGCAATGAGTTTGATGTGGGCTTGTTTGGTAGGAGGTTTGGGGAAGCCGATACCACTATGGTCATTGTGTTTTCAGGTGGTACATGGAATAATGGTATGGCGGCCTTGCTCATAGAAGCCAAAACCAAAACCCTTCCACGCACAGTGGTGTAGGAAGGTGTGGGTGAAACGGTGATTGGTAAGTGATTGGAAGTTCAGTGGAAAATGGGTGGGGTTGTGATGGTGGTTCAGGTGTGTAGGTAGTAGTATCAAGTCCCCCATAGGTGAGACTAGTACGAAGATGAGGAGGACCATAAAGGAGGATTTCTCCGATACGGTGATCATAACGAGGGTGTTGGTGAAGGCTTCCATACTCATGTGGAGTAAGGAATGTGTTGACACTATATAGGTGGTACTCCCCCAGAGTGAGGCATTGAAAAACACCTTCCAAGGGATCAGTGGTTGGTATGTGGGTAGCTGGTATGGATGATGTGTCGGAGGTTGATGTGGAGGTGGTGTTAACGGATTGGGGAGCTAATGGGGCTGTAGGAATAGAGGAGGTATGTGTGGTTGAGGTAGTGACTATACTGGTAGGTGGAGGTGTAGGTGAAGCGGTAGTAGGTGTAGAGGTAGATGGCATGACAGGTATGAGTACATCATTGGGTCGGTAAAGCATGTTGCATGTTTTGAAAGGTGATGGGTCAGCTGGAATGGTATAAGTGTGTCCTTCATGTTCAAACTTTACACAATGATGCAAAGTGGAAGGAACACAACCCATGACATGGATCCAGGGTCTACCAAGCAACAAGTTATATTGGAATTCCCCCTCCAAAACATAAAACAATTCTAGAACAGTGCGAGGGCCCACACGAATGTGAAGGATGATAGTGCCTAGTGTGGAGGTGATAGCATCATTGAATGAACGCAACATGACCAGATGTTTGTGCATGCAATTGTCAGGTATGCACATTTGAGAAAATGCATGGGATGAAATGATGTTAATGCTAGCGCCACCATCAATCATCACACGGCGTACCTATATGTCATCAATGTGAACAGAGATGAAGAGGGCTGGGTCCAGGTCCTCATTTTGGTATGGCACAATCTCCTCCTCTGAGAAGCTAAGGGAGGCCACTTGGTTAACAAGGTGAGGTGAAGATGAAGGTGGTAATTTGGTGAGGGATGCTACATGATGGGGTGTGATAATGGAGGCTACGGGTGTAGGGTCATTGGGTAAAACCTCGATAGATTGAAGAATCTCCATGAGGACTTGCCGATGGGATTCTGAGGTTTGGATGAGGTCATATAGGGACATTTTGAGTGGAGATTGGTGTAATTGTTTGAGCATGGTGTGATGTGTGACACCATTAGAAATGGGGTATGTGGGGCCATGGATAGTTATCTTAGGTATGGGTGCAGATGGTATGTTGGGTATAGGATTAGTTGGTGGGTCAGCTACTTTTTTCTTTACCCTTCTGCACATGTGTAGTGACATGTACCATGTTGATTTGAGGGAATTTTTCAAATGGAGAGGGTGTAGGGTAAGTGGTATAATGACATGAAGGGTAAAAACCTATGGGAGGAGAAAAGCCCTGTGAGGTCAGTTGGGTGCAGTGACATTTGGGTGGTGGTGTGGCAAGTTCTCTGATGTGAACCATGTTAATTTCAAATTTTGTGTGTGGTTCTGGGAGCTGTGAGGGTGGAGGTTGTGGTTTTTGAGTGGGTAATGTGAGAGGGGGTGTAGGTGAAGTAGGGTCCTCATCAAGAAGGTCATCATCATCAAATTTGGTTTTAGGTGGACATAACTGGATAAGGATAGTTTTTAAGGCCTTACAGTTCTCCACATCATGCCCTGGACACGATGGTATGCACAAATTTTGGTATCATCAAACCCTTTTGGCTTGGGTTTGAGGGGGTTGTAAGGTCGGAGTGGCGGTAATGTGATAACAGAAGTCTCGAGGAGGTTGTTTAAAATTTTGGCATAAGACCCTGCTAGTGGATCACAATGGGAAGTGAACGTGGGTTTGGGTGTAGGTGTGGTTGGTTGTCAGGGAATTGTTTGTGGATTTGTAGGAAGGGGTCGAGCTATGGATTTAGGTGCCGGTGTGGTTTGAGGTATCTGTCGGGTTTGTTTGGGTAGGGGTATAGTAGATGGACGGGTAGGAGGGTGTGGTTTTGTTTTGATTACCTTGTTGTGTGGCAATGGGGTTTTGTTTTTGGGGTGCACCTTCTTGGGTAAAGGTGATGTGGGTGTACGAGGTCTATGAGGGAAAGTAGATGGAGGAAGAGGGTGAGTTACCCATGGGGATAATGGGGGTGCTATGAAGGTAGATGACGCAGGTCATGCTTGGGGTGTGAGGGACAATGACTGAAGTGTAGTAGGTAGTGAAGCAATGGCTGAAGGGATTAGAGGTATTGGTGGTAAAGAGACTGACAGGTGTGGGTATGAGTCATGTTGTGTGCCTAGGTAGGTTAGAAATTTGTGAGGCTGGAATGGGTGGTTGGGTTATTGGGTTATGATTGGGTGAGGGGTGCTTAACCCTGTTGGGCAGCTGAGGTCTGAAGGCAGATGGGACATGTGTGGGTGTGATTGATGTGGTAGGGGTATGAGGTTGATGAGTTTGTTTCTTTAGTTTGGGTGTCAGAGTAGGTGTGGTTTTAATGTTGGAGGATGTAGCTAAATCTAGTTTAATAGGAAGATGGGTAAGGTTGGTGGTTGGGGTGACCCCTAAAGTGGTAATAGGTTTAGTGGAGGTAAATGTTGTAGGTATGGGTTTAGGTTTAGGCATAGGTCGGGTTATGGGTAAGGATGTGGTGTGAGTGCTAATGAGTATCATGGAAGGGGTTGCAACAGTAGTGGTTGTATGTGGTTTGACGGGTGGAAGTGTGCTTGGGTAGATGGTGGAGGTGTCATCAAGGGATTTCTGCATTTGTGTTGAGATAGGGAGTAAGAGGCACCCCCATAACAAGGCTTTATCCACATACTCTAAGTGATCAGCCAAACATGAGAATGGCACATTTGTGGGTGGAGTTGGTGAGGACCTCATGGGAATTCCCGTAAAATGAATCTTGGAGATGGGGAATCGGCCGGCTTCAACTTTCATGGGTAAGAGAGCTAAAAGTAGGTCTGTTGGATGTCGGGTAGCGGATGGAGAATGTTCGCCATGAGGTAAAGGTATCTCTACTGGGTCTATGATGCGTGGAGGAGATGATGGGAGCTCCTCTGTGGGTGGAGGAGGTAATGGGTGTTCCTCTGTGGGTGGAGGAGGTAATGGGTGCTCCTCTATGGGTGGAGGAATTACGGTAGGTAAAGGTTCGCTGAGTGGAGAAGCTAGGGGAGAGATGGTCTCAATGTCAGTAGAAGACTCCTCTGTAGGAGATGAAGGGTGTTCCTCTATTGGTGAAGGAACAGTGATGGTTAGGTCAGACGTGGAAGGAGGGTTTCGGGCTAGGATTTCCTCTATGGAAGGGATGTGAGGTAATTGAGATGTGACAGGTACCTCATTAAAGATCGCATGAACCTCACGAGTATGGGTA
Organism: Taxus chinensis; assembly: GCA_019776745.2. Lineage (NCBI taxonomy): Eukaryota > Viridiplantae > Streptophyta > Pinopsida > Cupressales > Taxaceae > Taxus > Taxus chinensis. The sequence continues at coordinate 9,608 of JAHRHJ020000816.1, forward strand.
TCGTGAGTGGATGTCTCACCTGTTTGATTGGATGAAGGGGCATGATTGGGAAATGGTTTTTTAAAGATTTGTAGATTTTGATTAGGGGCGGCATTGGGATTATCCACAGTCAACTCACCTTTCTCGAGAATTTCTTGGACAATATTCTTAAAAGTGATGCAGTTGCCATCACTATGACCCTTTACATGGTGATAGTTACAGAAATCTTGTTCCTTATACCATGCGGGCATGGGGCGAGTAGGGTCAAAACCAGTGTGTGGTTTTATGGGTGGAAGGGTGATGGCACCAGCTTTGATCAACTTTTCTAAAATAGAAGAGTAAGGTTCCCCAATTGGGGTATATTTTTGCTGCTCTTGTCTAAATCAAAAAGCCTGTACAGGTGATAGATTAGATGAGGGTGTGGCTTGATTGGATGGATGAGCTGGGCCGGCCTTGAGTACCACTGCATTAGCGGTACCTTTAGCCTTTGAATAATTGGTTGGTGGTTTAGAAGAAGAAGAGGTTTCGGTCAACTTGAATGTTAAATTCTTATTTCATAATTGGATTTTCTTCTCTTCAATAGCCTGAATTTCTAACTTTCGTGCCATAGTAAATGCCTCATCGAATGTTCTGAAAGTTTGGACCTGCAAGGTTGGGGAGATATGTCTGGCACAAGCTCGAGTGAAGAGCTCGATGAGTTCAGTTTGTGGCAGTTGAAAGGTAAGTTGATTGATCAGGCTGCGCCAGCGAGCGAAAAAATCTGTGATAGATTCATCCTCGTATTGACGTGTGGAATATAGATCGGTCATGGTAACTTTCTTGGTGATGTTGATAGAAAAATGATCCAAGAAAGCTTGGGCTACCTGATTGAATGAAAATATGGAGTGTTTGGGTAACCCACTATACCAATCTAATGCAGGTCTAGTGAGGGACATGGGAAAAGTTCTCAAAAGTAAGGCATCATCATGAGCAATCAAATAAACCCATGTTTAAATGAGCGCAAATGTTGTTGTGGGTCTTCCTTACTATTGAAGCGGTTGAATTTAGGCATTTCCCAATGCACAGGGTATGAATGGGTGGGAATGGATGGATGAATAGGCTCATTGCAAATCTCATCATAAGTGAGAGTGTTGTGGGAGCCAGAAACTGATGCCTCCAGTGTTTGCATCTTATCCATCATCAATCTAATTAGGTCATTGGTGGGTTGTGATGATTGGATGCCTCCTATAGCATGAGGAGGTTGATTTTGGGTGTATAGTGGGTGTGACATTCTAGTATGTGGGGCTGCCATGTAAGGTGGTGTAGAAAAAGGCAATGAAATAGGGGGTACGTACCCAGAATGAACAATAGATGAAACAGGTGCGGTTGCTGGTAGTATGTATATGGGGGAGGAAGGGTTGTGGTAACCCTAGTGGCAATAGGGGCTAGTGATTGTGGAATGGAAAGAACTACGTTCTGAAATGGGGTAGGGGTCACCGACACTGGAGGTGGGAATGTAGCTATGGGTATGTATGAGACATGAGGGGTAGATGAAGTTGTATTTGGGGTAGTTGCCGAGGGTATGGTAGATGTAATGGATGCTATAGGGGTAACAGATGCGGCAGTCATAGCAGGTATAGGACCTAACTGTGAAATGACTGGGGGTAAAGTGGAAGTAGGTAGCACAAAGCCAGATGGGGCTGAGGTAGAAGTGGGTGAGAGTGTCAGGGGGATAGATATGGGCATGCCGTATATCAACTGACCCGAGGAATCTCGAGTGGATGAATGGGAGAGGTAAAACTACAAGGCGAGCAGGGTTTTGGTCAAGGAGTCGTGTGAACTCCTCATCTCCGGTAGTGATATTGGTAGGCTGGATGGGATCCATGGCTGGTGATAGAATAGAGGGTGGTGAAGGACTAGGTGGGAGTAGCTGGCGACTGGTGTGGAACACGAGGGTGTTCACTTATCTTCAGGTCAGTACCATGTGAACCGGTACTGATCAGGTGGGGCTGCCTCTCTGTAAATAATATAGAAAATAGTAGGAATAGGTGAATCTGGTGATTAAAAATGGATGAAGTAACAAATGGTGAGTGGAATGTGAAATAGGGTAACTGATGTTGGTTAGGGACAACTGACATCGGTCAGGGGTAACCACTGCCGGTTACTATGGGAAATAGGCAGTGAGTAATCAGTGAGGTAGAAGGAAAAATCTGACAAGTATGTCAAATCTGGGGATGTGTAAAACGTCAATGGAAAAGGTGACAGTAATAGAGACTATGGGAAATGGAGAAAAGTGAAGTGAGAACTATCCTTTTGAATAGGTTAGCAAAAGGACCTGGAACCGATGTCGGTTGACCATAACCAATGGCGATCAGAGGTAACCGATGATGGTCACTGTGAAATTGAAACAGTGATAAGAAAAAGTGGTTGTGAATTAGAATTTGAAGTGGAATTAGACCCAGAATTCTGGGAATGATGGTGATATGGCCTAGGCACACTCAGGTGGAGCCAGAATACACCAGCTATGATGGGGAGTGTGCAAGGAAATACAAAAATAATGATCAAAAGCTCTCACCTCAAAACGCAAATCAAACAGAACACTAAGAAAGAATGTTCCTAGAGTGCCTATTCTATTACGTTTGTTTAGCTTATGCTATTTAGGGACTGACACATGAATTGTGAAGTAGAGTTTTTGGTGAGGATGGCTTCCTACAAAGAAGGAGATCTAAAGGGTGAGGTTTTAGGTTTGTTATGGTGGGGGCAGGCTACGCTCTGAAGTATGACTTGACAGAGCAGCGAGCTGGGTGCCCACTGTGTCGTGATCGTGTGATCACCTACAACTTCTTCCAGGTAAGATGTTGTTTAAGAATGTATGTATTTGAATTTTTGTGTGGTTTGGTAAGACTCAGAGAAAGAGAAAAGGATAGAAGTGCTTTTCTATGATTCATTTGTCAACCATCAGCTGGTAATGACATCCAGTGTATAGGTTGCCCTCAATTAATGTGAGCTAATGTAGAAAATCAGAATGAAATGCACTTATTTTAAACCCAAATCGAAAGTATGATATTCGATGAAAAAAAATAGATGAAAAGGAAGAGGGATGCTCTTTCACTAAAATGCAGAAAACATGAAGAGATGATTCCTTTTAAATACACCAAAAGAAAAGTTTCCTTTAGAGCAAATAGAAAGAAGGAGTGGATTACCAGGGAAGAAAATTAGTGTGTACGCTTTTAGAAGGGAAACAAACACACAATTTTTTCCTAGGAATGAATGAAATGCAAGGAACCCCGGATGGGTCCCACCAGGCGTGCCAAAATGTTTCACCTTTTTCTTAGATTGTTCCTTTGAATGGTTGATGAAACAGATAGGGTAACGGGCATAGGAGGAATACCTGTTCAAATTTGGTTGATGGGTTGTTGCATGTGTATGACTTCTGAATCCACAGCTGACCGTGAGAGCTTCCTTTTGGCTAGGAGGAACTACCTGTAATGAAAACAAGACCACCAGAAAGCATTAAACAATATGGGTAGTGAACTGCCTAGCATGAGCTAGATCTGGGAAGTATGGTACTTCCTAGATGGCTGTCAGTCCACTGTTTTAAACAAATTAATGCTGAAAACAAAGTAAATCCTATTGTTATTTTAAAATGATTTAGGTATCTCACTTAAAACACAATAAGAAACAGATCTAATCTAACAGGCTAAGCTAGAATAGAATCCACAGGTCAAAGGGTTGGTTCTGAGTTCTGTAGGTCTAATGAAGGTGTTGGGTAGGTCACAGGTGAGTGAGGGTGAGGTAAAATGGGGTGGATAGGTCTCTGCTTAAGGCTATGTAGGAAAACACAGAGACTGGCGTCGGTCAGGGGTGACCAACCGCGGTTAGGTACAACCGGCACTGGTTACTGTGAGATCTGGGAATGTCACAGAATGGGGTTTTTGGTCCCCTTTGTGATTGCACAAAGGATTTAGTTGGTTGGGAGGAGGTATTAGGTGACAAGGGTAGGTTTTTATGAGGTTTTGATGGGTCTATGAAGGTACAACACATTGGAGATGGTCAATAAGAAGCAAGGTGGACAATAGGTGGTAAAACAATGATGAAATGAATTAACCAGGAAAGTATGATATTATACTTACTTGGATTTCATTTCTGAAAGTTTATGTGTGAAGGATGGAGGTGCTGATGATGGGTTTTGGAGGCTGCAAGTGATCACCAACTGGAGAAAAGCTTCTGCATGGGCTGCATGCACACTCCTCTTTTGCTTGGGTAGATCTGAATGTGGCTGGGATGGCTGTGCAGGAGAAGATGTTCAATCTCCTTCTTTGGATGTGAGTTCTTGCTGGAATTGGCTCTCTGAAGATGCGTTATCTTTTTGAGATCTCATTCTTTCTCGTCAACTTTCTTGCTCCCAATGTTTTCCAACCTTGAGAATAAGGTAGTTTAGGAGTTAAAAAGGGGGAACTGATGGCGGTCCGGCTTAACCGGTGGTGGTTAGGGGTAACCGACGTCAGTCAAGGCAGGATTTTCTAGGTTTTCCAAACTTAGGGGAGATCCTCCTAATTTCCTTGGGATCTCATGTCGTTATCCCATGGATTAGACTGGGAGCTTCTGTGAGCATGCAGAATGTGGTTAGAGGGAGTGTAGGCATTGATTTTTAGGGTTTGGGTAAGTCTTAGTTAGTTATGGTAACTTGCTAAGAATAGGTCTTAAGGTGAGTTAACTTGATGAGGTGTCTAAGTGAACTATATGTGTAGATATTATTTAAATAAGATATTTAAATAATATATATAGTGAGGGTAAAGCATTAATTTAATTAAATTAATATTAGTGTGGTGAAGGGGGCCATGGCTAGGTGAAAGTGATGAAGGGTACTTATATGACCTAATATTAGTGTCTACAGTAAGTTTTTCCTTTAATATCTCAAATGCGCATCATTTTGGTTTCCCCCAATAGAATGTCCCTTTTCCTTTTAGTAACTCCTCTAAGGGTGCGGAAACCTTAGCATACCCTTTAATAAAAAAATTATAATACCCAGTGTGACCTAAAAATCTATGCACTTCACTTTGATTGGTAGGATCTTCTAGGATGATAATGACTACAACCTTAGCTGGATAAACCAACAAACCTTCCTTATATATGATTTTCCCTAACAATGTGCCAAATGGTGTAGAAAATATGCACTTATTGATGTTCAAAGAGATGTTTAATTGTTGACATGTTTCAAACATTAAGCGTAATTTTCACAATGATCCTTAACAAGTCCATACACCTTCCAGTCATCTAAATAAACCTGCAAGAAGTTGTAATAAAATCTTTGAATGTTTGGACAACTATGCATGAAAATATAGCAGGCATGTTTTTCAGACCAAAAGGCATCACAGTATAGGAAAAAATTCCCCATTCAGTGGTAAAATTAGTCTTTTCCTTATCCTCCTATGTAATCTTAACTTGATGATACACAGAGAATCCATCTGTAAAGGAACAAATCTCATGCCTTGCAATGCCTTCTAATATTTTCTCTATGAATGGTGTAGGGAAAGGATCAATCACACATGTAGAATTAAGCTCCCTGTAGTCCACACAAATCCTAATCCGACCATCTTTCTTTATATTGATCACCATTGGGCTAACCCACTCTGACTTGTCCAAGGGCTTGATGATTCCAGACTTTAACATTTTGTCAATTTCTTCCTTGACCTTTTCTCACAACTTGGGGTTCATCCTGTAGGGTCTCTTCCTAATCAGGCGTGCACCTTCCTTAAGATTTATCCTCATTTCTCCTAATGATTCATGGATGCCTTTTAGTCCATGGTATCCTATATGAAATAATTCTTGATAATCTCATAGTAACTCAATGATTTTTTCCACTTTAGAGTCAGACCAATAATCTATAATTATGGCCTCTTTAGGCTCAGCATCTAATCCAATATTCACTTTCTTTTTTTTCATAGGTTCATGATAGGCATGCGTGGTGTTATCTACACTATCCAAAACCTCACACCTACTTGTTGAATGATCTACATCTAGATTTTCTACTTCTTCATCATCAACTAAGTATACCATATTTCCTTTTTCTTTCTCAAGGAAAGCACACTTAAGTAGTCTGGCATTTGTCTTTTTTTCTTTAGCAAAATGCACTCCTGAGGCGTTTCCATCAAATAACTCCCCAATTATTTATTCTTCCTTTGCACGATCTCCCATAGTTAAGTTCTTTATAACCTTTAATTCCTCTTCTACCAGAGGTTTAGTAGAGAAGTAGTCAAAAGTCTGAATCATTCTTAGAATCAAATCCTGTAAATTTCTAGTCTCTCAATGGAGTTCCACATATACATACCAATCACACATGTAGCCTTGTAAAGTGGAATAAAATTTGTGTACCCAGAGTGAAGGTGGTAAATTTTACTACCCCTCTATCCAGAGTCTCTCACATTGTTGAACGTGGTGATGAACAGGTTGATTACGATGATAAGTGCATATTTGAGTAGGTGTATTTCTCCTGGAAAATTGAGTAGAAAGAGAAATCTTGATTTCATTCCATCCTACAAGATTATCCCTATGAACATCCCACCAATGCATTTTTATCCCACGCAAGGTATATGCTAGCATATTCCATCTCTCCAACTGGTCTATCCACTTTTCCTCCATGGTGCACAGAAATACCATAGGATCTCCTTCTCTAGTGTATCAAGGTACTGAATTGTTACCTATTCTCTTGATACAACAAGGTCTTTAGTTTCACAAAAAAATTCTTCTTACTTTATGCCCTACCAAATCATAAGTATCATGATCCCAACTATCACAATAAATACTTGTAGTATTGCTAATAGACTATTCATATTCCCACTTAAGGATTCACTCTTTGGATGGCTCTAGTAGTTATGGGTCCCAGATGGCATGTACATAAATCCTATTCAGATCTTCCTCACTCAAAGGCTTAACATAGGGTGAATATTTTCCATCTGTTATAGGGATAATAACTCTTTCCTCTTTGTTCTCAAAACTAATATATCCCTTATTGAACCAAAGATTAGAATTATTTGCATAACACCAAGGGCACCCAAGTAGAGCTAGGAAATTGTCTACTTTTGCAAGTGCTAAAACCTCAAAGTCCCCTATGAACTTGGCCCCTTATATAGTAATGGATGCATCTTTAAAAACTCCAATAGGGGTGGCCTTGATTCGATTAGATATAAATAGTGCATTAGAAGATGGTTGTAATGGGGGTTTCCCCATCTATACCCATGCATCTAAAGTAAGCACATTGACTTTTGTGCTTGTATCAATCAATATATTGCTCAAAATCCATCCATCCACAACAACATTCAGAGTGATTTCCTTACCATACTCTAAGCTATTAGGGGGAATATTTACATGAAGGATCTATCGTCTAGTCTCAATACTTGCGCGTGGAGTGTTTTCCTTTAGCCAATTCCCTAACAATGGAATGATATTCTCCTAGCGCAACATTTTTCACACCTCCTTCAAGTCATCAATATCATATTGGACCATCTCTGCTACTTTCTTATGTTCCATCTTTCGTGATTTCTCCTTTAAACATTGTATTTCACCCTGAATATTTCTGAGTACCTCCATGGTTTCCTGATAAACCTCTTTCTGATGGATAGGATCTGGGTATCGATGCATGTAAAACCTCCTTCTTAGTGATGGTAGGCTTCTCCTGTAATGCTTCTTTGGCACGTGCAAAACTTCAGCGTGGGTAGTGATCTTTATAGGCAATACCTCGGATCCCGGTTCCAACTTAGGCATCCACTGATTTTCCACAACATGTTGTATCCTGACCATCCCTGAGCCTTTTTTCTTATTTATGATTCTTACTAAGATGTTCATATAAGTCCAGGAATTCCTCATAACTATGATTCTTTCTGCACAAAAGAAACATGTAATATTCTGAGGACATTCGCGCCTGTAGTGGTCAGGAGATCCACATGTATAACATGTACCACGAGGAAACTTACCTCATCCACCACCACAACCTTGGCCTTCAAATCCACCATGGTATCCTTGACCTCTGCCATGGCCTCCTTCAAAATGCCCTTCATTCTGGTCATAGCGCGCTTGATTGTGATCTTGATCCTGGTGCTCATTCTTGCCTTTAGATTTATCTGATACTCCTGTCTGTCGCACACCAATATCTATAGCATCATGGATCTGACCAATCAATCTACAGTCCTCTGTATCGTGAGTTTCTGGACCAAAAAATATTACAATAGTAAGATATGTTCTTCCTTATTATAGGTTGTAATAATGGGAAATGGCAAGCATCATGGTTTAAATGACATATCTCATAGTCTAACAGTAATGAATGTACTGATCTGTGGGGACAACTATCCTTGATGTGACCTTCCACTTCACAATATGTACACCAAATCCCCATGCACATCTCATGTGTTGAATTTGTTGATAGTTTCTCCAATTACTTTTCCATAGCTGCAATTTTTGCTTCCAAGAATAGGCTTACCCTAGTGTCTATACTTCCGACTTCCTCAACATTTAAATATGCTTCAAGTGATTCACATAGATCAGTGTATGTCTTATGTGATAGCACCCTTCTAAAAGGTGTGATTAGACCTCCAACGAACCATTGCACATGCTGGATTGCATGCAAATATCATAAGAAAGCTTAGATAAAAGTAATTTTGAAATGGGTATCATACTCTTTAACACTCTCGTTAGTTCCTTGCTTAATATCCTTGAGCATGATTATACTCTTCTTCTCAAACTCAGGGATGTGAAACTCTTTAAGGAAAGCATATTTTAATGTTTCATAGTCTACGCAAGTCTGATCAGCATAAAACTTCATGTACCAACTCTGTGTGTGTCCCTGTAATGTAGTTGCAAATTAACTCACCCTACACTCATAAATCCGTGATTCCTTTTGCGTGCCATGGTATTTCACACATGTGCACATGCATTAAGCAGCATATTTTATGCCCCTATACTCTGTAAGATGAAGAGATATCTCCATGTAAATATTTTGGGGTTGGTATGGACCTTGCCCACCTGATCCAAAACCTTATGTGTTTCCTTTGCCTCTAAAACTACCAGATCCACTAGAACTAGAACCACCTATGCCTCCTGATCCTCCACCTATGTGGCCAAAAGTGGACTATAAGATGTACTTCCTTATGTCCCAACAGTAGTGTTGAACTGCACCCCTACAGTCTGTGAAGGTGCTACCACTCCCAAGAAGTGAGTCCAAAATTATAGCGTGCTTGAATTCTATGTAGATGATGCACCTAAAAAAGGTACCTCCAAACAACAATGAATATGTTTTCCCTGCCATCAATGTACTTGGTATGTGACTTACTCCTACTCTCCCACTACATAAATTAGCTTGCTGACTACTCCTCATACTAGATACTAGAAAACCAAGTGCAAGGGCTAGGTTATTAGGTAGATTTAGATGCGCACCCACATCCTAGGTCATCTCTATTGGCGCACTTCCATGTGAGGTCAAGGAGGGTTCACTGTCATACTTTCCCAAATGGGGGAGTTCCTAATGCTCTGTCTCCATGTCTTCTACTTGATCTCTAAATCCTTCATGAGCCACCTCTCTCCTCAACACCATTCACTCTATAATATCGTGTTACTTTTCCATCTCCCTTTCACGTGCCTCAATGTACTTAAGCCACCTTTCTTCTCTTTACCTTTCTACCGCTAGCTCTTCCATATTTCACCAAGCCTGCTCCTACCCCCATGTATGGTGGGGTTTAGTTAGCCATCAGTTTTCTCTCCAAGTTCAGGCTCACCATCAATATTTTGATCACCAGTGGAATGTCTTGCAAGTAAGTTCCCCTAGGATATTGTAAAAAATGTAATTCTATTACCTATGGGAAAGAATACGTGGAAATTAAGTACTCCATAATATAACTATTTAGAACACCACAAAACCAAGTATCCACAACATGTGTCCAAATTAAATCAGCATCATAAAGGGTCTGAAACTCTTCCTGCATCCAGATAAGTGCACGATACCTTCAATCCCTTTTAGACACATAAGTAACCAGCCACTTGTATAGTTCTACTAGAAAAATAATGAAGAAGCTCTCATACAAACTTCCATCCAGATTTTGTTTCACCCATGCACATGCATTAAACTCATATATGTTGTTGAACCTCCATGTGTACTCTTCTTATGATCTTGTATCCACTCCTCAACACTTGCTAGAGTCAACAGGTATGTATTCATTATGAACCATCTTGAAATTAACTGAAAAAGAGGTCCTGGTAACGGAACCAATGATGTAGCCTATAATTTACCATAAATAACCTAGGCATGCTGGTACATCACTCAGCCTAGACTGAGTGCTCACTTGAAGCACGCAAAGGTACCAGACCCCTCTTTAGGTTTGCTTGTGCAGTATGCGGACATGATGAAGGGTTAATGCATCCAGTTCCATAAATAATATAAACACTCTACAGAGCATATTCTAGATCTAGACCTAAGGAGTAATGGATTCAAGCAATATTCATATGAATTCTACCATACAAGATCTAGTTATATTCATGTTTAACACCTTGAATTAGTCAATACACTACATTATATTAAACACAATAAATACCGAAGCTTCTTACAATAAGTAGTACTATAAGTTCATGCATGCATAAGATCTTGCAGCATAACTTCACAATAGCTCATATATATTCCTCTCTATACTATACAGATTACTACATATTTATAAGGGTGGGGACTTTCCCTTCACCTCTTACATAATTCCAAAAATAGGTCACATGCTGAAAATATCCATGCGCCTTTACAATAATAGACACACGTGCAAGTGTGAACCTTCCATGTGCCTTCTGCTAAGTGTCATACTTTGTCTTCTCAACACCATATGGCATCATCTGTGCCAATGCAAAGATTTGTTCATCCACTTCATATACTATAGACAAAAATATGTTCATTAATATGAAACATTGAAGAAAAGGCTTAGGCATCCATGAACAAGGCATCCGCGAACCATCTCCCTTCATTAAAATCTAGGTCATTTAGTCTTAGGTTATAAACCTAATATGAACAACAACCCTCCCCCTACTCCATTACAACCCATTTCTACTGCCCCTCTTATTGATCCTACCATCCCAACCACTCAACCCAATCAAAAAAATCCTTTAAGTCCCCTACGAATACCAAACACCTAAAAATGGATTGAGCACATAAATCGTCACATGCACACAAATGTTCTTTCCTTACTACCCATTCTCCTTCCATCCAACATCCAAACCCATTTACATCTTATCCATTATTATTATCACATCTATTCATATCCTCTTCCAATCCACTCATTTAAACACCTTATCAACTTGATCACACATGTTATAAGACAATATTACCTACTATAAATGTGTGATTTTGGTCTATCATCACTTTTGCAATCTAACCTCCATCATTTAAGCACCATTGTCCTCCTACAGATCCAAGCACTTTAACACACTTAATCAACTTGTGGTGAATACCCTTAGGTGTATCTTCTTACACTCTATCCAATGTCCTCACTTCACTCATTTCCATCCCCCCATCAAGCCACTGGTGATTCTTAACCCCTTTATATTTTTTAAGAGAGGGGATCCTCTTTATACAAAAAAATATCAAAAATCAAAAGATCAAAAAAAATCATATCATATTCCATCCACCTCAAGACTCTCTCCATAGGCGTTTCTAGAAACTCCACTGGGGCTATGGATGTCTGGCTTGCAGTAGAGCAATGTTGTGACAAGAATCAAATGTATCTCTATCAGGGCTATGGATGTCTGGCTAGCAGTAGAACAATTCATGGCTTAACCTTCCATTCATCTTCCATCAACCTACTTGACTTAAGCACTCCCTATACATTGGCTAGTTTTTCTTTACTTACTACCCATTCAGTCTTCACTTCAAGAGGTAATTAACCAACACCATTACACACACTTTGATCTCAAAGAGACATAGGGCTCATATGTTTCCAGGTATTATTTATACCTTGGTCACACTTTTGTTTTAGTCTGACTCTTTCCTTACAACATGTGTTTTTAGGCTCATATTTTCATCATCACTGATGTCATTTTGCTTCCATGCATCATACCCACATCCTTCTTCCCATTAGGATCAAACATCTATGGTTAGACGATGATCCTTTCCTTTTCATCCAATCCTAATGTTGTCCCTTTTTAATTATCATAATCATTACTATGGGTAGCCTTACCACCATCTACTAGGGGAGTCATCCATTTTAGATACCCCTCACTTTCCATCCTATCCTGCACCTGGGGGAAAATTGAACCCATCCATCCATCCACATAGGTCACCCTACTTTACACTTGGGGGCATACATCAATCTATCCCCTCTAATACTTACTTATCAACCAACCCCTATCCTATCCAACTTGTCCCATTTCCCTCACTCCTTCCCTTTCATCCTACTCCAACACACTTTGGGACTTATAGGATAAAGTCACATCTCACCTCACATCCTTCTCATCCCCTCATAATCTATCCCATCATGAATACTTTCCTCTTACCTATATTCCAACACACCCATGTCCCAAATCCAAAAATCTAAACATCCAACATCCAAAATACAAAAATCCAACATCCAAAATCCAATCATCTAAACATCCAAAATCCAAAATCAAATAATATAAACATCACAAATCCAAAATCTAAAAATCCAACATCCAAAATTCTAAACATCTGAGATCTAAAATCCAAAAATCTAAACATCAACAATCCAAAACATCCAAAAATCCAAACATTTAAAAATCCAAACATCTAAAATCCAACATAAAAAATAAAAATTCTAAAAATCAAACATCCAACAATCAACACATTAATAATAAAATACAACAATACAATGTGTGTGTTTTTATTTGTGTATGTTTTCTTGTTTGTCTGCATTTACATTTTGGTCGATGATATGAGGTTGTTTTTGTTTCTTTTTCTTGTGCACAGTCCAATGATATGAGGACCATCATTATATCAATTTTCCAATGATATGAGGACAGGGGCATTTGGTAATTATTTCATCATGGTCTTAATACCTTAGTGCATCTTGTTTTATACCACATCAATCATAATTGTTAATGATGATAATAGTGGGCTCTTTATAGTAGTGCACCCCCTTATATCATCATATTGTATCCTTATCATCATCCACACCTAATCCTCATCATCATCCAACTAAATATCTAATCTCCTCATCCTCCTATCCAATCAATCCTTTATCCATTAATCATTATCCACATCCAAATCTTATCATCTCGCATCCAACACCCTCACCCCTTGTCTAGGGAATCTTCTAACATCTCCTCATCAATAAAACTCAAATAATATTTCTCATCGCTTCATCAATCATCATCCTAATATTATCCTCTCATCCAAATCGATCCAAAATCAATCCTTATTAGGTTAGTTCATTACATAACCATATAGCATTAGGTTTTAGGTTAATTTAAATAGCCTAATAACCTCCCCAAAATCATATAGCACAAAACTTAGGTTAGGATAAAAATTCATTTAAGTAACATAGCTTAGGTAGCAAATATTCTTACCTAGCTTAGGATTCCGTAGGATAATCCTTTAGTTTTAGGAACCCGAATATTTCCTATGCCGTGAACATACTATATTTCATTTACGTCAGCATTTTCCTACCACGATCGATCTCCAAAGACCTAAACACAACATATGATTGAATAGAAACACGTTCACACAAAAATAAAAGGACTTGTAGTCAAAAAAATTTAGTCATACGTCTTTTAATTCATGGAATGTCGATTTACCATTCGTTCAATAGAGCAGATTTAAAACATTCCTTGGATCACTAAAATTTATCCAAGGATGAGTCAGATTAATAGATAAGTTTACAACTCTTAAACCAGATTGCAACTCACCTACAAGAAGTGAAAAATGGATTCAAGGAAGCCATTCTAATTTAATCAAAGGATCTTAAGAACATAAATGATTTATCCATATCAAGCATGATCTCTAAAAATCAAAAGAACATATCTTTATAAGGAAAACCACATGTCAACACTTGAAATACAAAGGAGGAAAATAACAACTGACAAGGGTGTTACATGATCCCCTCCTAAAAATAATCATTGTTTAGATGATTACCCCTTTTTTTAACAATATACCTCAGGATAATCACTTCATTCACTTCTCTTACCATAATTCAAAATATATTAGAATCTTATAGTTCAAGAAATCAGCATTAAATAGTTGTTTATTCAAATCAAATAAATATCGACCCAAAATTGGCATACTTATCATCATATAAAGATAAAATCATAAACTTTTACCAATCCACATAATCAATTTTGTTCAAATAGATATGGAAAAGTAGTTTTCATATCCTCTATATTTTCCCAAGTTGCACTCTCTTCGTTAAACTAGTCCCACTGGACCTTATATTGAATTATTTCTCAATTTCTTAAATTCAAATGGCAAGTTTCCAGCACTCGAATGGGTTTGACCATGATTATTCCTAGGTTTTGGACCTGCAAGGAATTCCAATTCAACACGTGTGATAACTTTGAAACGTATTTATTAAGCAAATAAATATGGAAAACATCATGCATTTGTGACAAAGCATGAGGTAATTCTAAACAATAAGCTACATGGTTGATTACTTCAACTATCTCAAAAGGTCCCACATAACGAGGTGATAACTTGGTAGCCTTGCCAAAAGTTATAGAACTCTTTTTCAGTTTCACCCTAAGAAATACTTTCTCACCAAGTTCAAATTTCCTATCAACCCTCTTCAAGTCAGTGTAACTATTTTTCCTATCTGCTACTTCTTTCAATTGTTCATGAATAAACTTAACTTGTTGTTCCATCTTTGTGAGGATTTCAGGTCCAATTACCTCTCTATCCTCTATGCTATCCCAACTAACAGGGGTTCTGCATTTTCTTCCGTAAAGTGCCTCAAAAGGTGCTATCTTAACAGAAGCGTGATATGTATTATTGTATGCAAATTCAACTAATGGAATATATTCTTCCCACTTATATTGCTGATCCATACAATACATTTGTAACATATCTTCTAAAACTTGATTTACTCTTTCAGTCTGTCCATCCATTTCTGGGTGATATGCAAAACTGAAATTTAGCTTAGTTCCAAGAGCTGCATTAAGTGTTTGCCAAAATTTTGACGTCATTCTAGGATCTCTATTAGATATGATTAATTCAGGTACCCCATGCAATTTGAAATTTTCGTGTACAAATCTTTTAGCCAAAATAGGAGAATCATCCTTCAGATTTCCAGCAATAAAATGTGCTACTTTTGTTATTTTATCAACAACTACTAAAATAACATCATGTTTATTTCTTGACATAGGCAACCCTTGTACAAAATCCATGCTTATTACCTGCCATTTATACTGCGGTATGCTATGAGGATACAATAAACTGGCTGGTGCATATGTTCCACCTTAACACTTTGGCACTCTAGACAATGTGTTACATAATCAATAACATATTTTTTCATTCCTTTCCAGAAATATTGTTGTTTTATATCAGCAAGCATCTTTGTAATGCCAGGGTGTCCAGAAAAAGGTGAATTATGAAATTCAGCTAACAATTTCTTTCTCAAATCATTAAGCAAAGGTACATAGACTTTGTTTTCAAATCGTAAGATTCCTTCTTTATCAAATTGAAAACCTTTATACCTCAAATCATTAGAATCTATGCAGCAAGTACTACTTTTACTTGTTGAAAGTAAGAATCAGATTCCATAACACTTTTTACTTCATCCTTAAACTGAGTTCTTAGTGTTATAAGAGTAGAAATGTGCTTCCTACGACTTAGAGCATCAGCCACTCTATTTTCTTTACCCTTTATATAACTTATGTCAAAATCATATTGAGACAAAAACTCTAACCATCTTTGTTGTCTTGCATTCAGATTTGGCTGAGTGAAAATGTACTTCAACCCAAGATGATCAGTTTTCAACTCAAATGGTTTACCAAGCAGATAATGCCTCCAAACTTGAAGTGCATGAACAATGGCAGCAAGCTCTAAATCATGTGGAGCATAATTCAACTCATGTAACTTAAGTTTTCTACTTTTGTATGTTATAACATGACCACTTTGTAACAAAATACCTCCTAGACCTTCACCAGATGCATCAGTTACCACCATAAAATCTCCATTAGGATATGGTACTGCAAGAATAGGTGCTGAAGTTAACTGTTCCTTCAAGGTTTTAAATGCAATTTCACATTTCTCACTCCAAAAAACTTTTTATCTTTCTTCTGTAAGGAAGTTATTGGTGCAGCTATCTTAGAAAAATCTTTTACAAATTTCCTATAGTAGCCAGCAAGTCCCATGAAGCTTCTAACTTCATGTACATTCTTTGGTGCAGGCCATTCTGTTATAGCTATAATTTTAGAAGGATCTACAACAATTCCATCCTTACTTATTACATGACCCAAATAGTGCACTTCTGTGTCATAGAAGGAACATTTGAATAGCTTACCAAACAACCATCTCTTTCTCAGAATTTCCAAAACTATTTTCAAATGCTCATGATGCTCTTCTATGCTTTTAGAATATATGAGAATGTTCATCCAAGAATACGAGCACAAATTTGTCCAAGTATTCTTGAAAGATATTATTCATTAAATTCGTAAATGTCCGCAGGTTCATTTGTTAATCCAAAAGGTAAAACCGTGAACTCATAATGTCCATACCTTTTCCTGAAAGTCATTTTATGAATATCCTCATCCTTAATTCGTAATTGATGATACCCAGATCGAAGATCTATCTTGGAAATATACCGATGCTACACGCATCTGATTAAATAAATCATCAATCCTAGGGAGTGAATATCTATTCTTGATCGTTGCTTTGTTTAACATTCTGTAATCAATGCACAATCTAAGTGTTCCATATTTCTTTTTCACAAAGATCACTGGTGCTCCCCAAGGTGAAACACTTGGTCTAATCAAACCCTTAGACAAAATTTCTTGCAATTGAGCCTTAAGCTCTACTAATTCTATAGTAGTCATTTGATACGGTGCCTTAGATATAGGTTCAGTTCCAGGCTTGATCTCAATCATGAAATCAAATTCCCTTTTGGGTGGAAGACCTGTTAATTCTTCTAGAAATACATCGCTGAAGTCTCGTAACAGTGGATATCGTTCCATGAAATCACTGTTTTCCTCTGCAGATTCTAAAATTTTTACTGCATATAAGGTACATCCTTTATTTTTGGCCTTTTTAAGTTGCATAGCTGACAGTTTCCTAACAGAAATCTCACGTTTCACACCATGAATCTCTGTTGTTTTCTGCAGGTCGTCTAAACAACTAATGTGTTTTTCAAAATAGTCCACTTTAGCCTTATGTTCTGCTAACCAATTAACACCTATGATTACATCATAAGACCCTAAAGGTGCAACATAAAGATCAACCTCTGTGGAAAAGTTAGGTAAATCAAGGACTGCTCCAAAAAGACACATACTAACTGTATGAACAGAATTATTACCATAATGTACAGTCCATGATTTATCCATTTTTCTAGCTTTTCTTTTAAGTTTCGAAGAAATTTTACTAGAAATAAAACATTCAGTAGCTCCCGTATCAAAAAGAATAGTTACAGGTATGCCAAATAACTTACCAGGAACTTCTATAGGTGTAGCTTGCTTTTCATCTTGCTTGTCAGCTACTGCAGCATGTATCTTGTGCTGTTGATTATGATCATCCTTCTTCAAAGGACATTGATTTGTGTAATGATCCTTGCCACAATTATAACAGCCTCCTACAGGTCCCTTTCTAGACTCAGAATTATTTCCAGCCTTAAAGTTATTATTCTGACCTCCATAGGACTTTTGTCCATTTTTATTATTCTTGGCAAAATTGTTCCATGCATTTCAGCAGTCTTATTCGTTGTTATTTTCTTATTATTATCAGCTGAAAATTTACTTTTATTACCAAACTTCTTCAATGGTCCCTTCTTAGGTGCAAGAGAAGCTGAAGAGGGGTTTGGAACTTTCTTCCTTACTTCCTCCTTATGAGCAGAAATAGCCTTTAATTTTTGTTCCTGCCTTATGGATTTTTCAACAACCCCTTCCATAGTGGTTGGGCTGTGAACATCAACTTCTCCCCCAATAATGGGATTCAATCCCATAATGAATTTTTGTATCCTGAACTTCTCATCAGTTTGATACTGAGGTACATACTTGAGGAGTTTCATAAACCATTCCCAATACTCAGTTACTATTAGCTTTCCTTGAGCTAAGTTCTGAAATTCAGTCATTTTCTGATCATAGTAGAGTTGTGGTAGCCATCGTTGCCTAAAATAACTTTTAAATTGATCCCAAGTGATGTTAGTTTCATCAATATTTAACTCAGCCTTACGGTTGTCCCACCATGAAGATGCTTCATGGGAAAGCTGATATGCTCCCCATATAGCCTTGGTTTCCTCTGAGAAGTTCCTTATTGCAAAGTACTTCTCCATTTCACTGAGCCAATTCTCAGCTCCATCTCCTAATGTGGTGCCATCAAACTTGGGTGGACTTATCCTTTTTATGTCATTAGTGAGTTCTGCTGCTAGTCTAGCCTTTTTGTTCTCAGGCTGAACAGGTATGTTAACATTGTTATTATCAACACCCACATTGGTGCATTGTCCCCTGGAGGTGGCTGATTATTGTTATAAGCTTCTTCTTCCTCCTCATTGCCCATTACTTTTTGTTCAAGCACAACCAAATGATCTCTTGTGTCCAACAGGGCAGCAAGGATCTCATCAAGTTTCTGGGAAGTTGCCACTCCTTCCTCAGGTGGAGGGTTATTTGCAATGTTTCCTCTTGTTCTCACCATTTTCTGTTACAAGAAAATTTAAGTTTAATCAGATTGTGGAAACAATAGGTCCAAGATCTACAACCTTTAGCCCTGATACCAAGATGTAACATTCCCATTTTAAGACTTTAGAAACAAGGGAAGTTTTTATTTTTTTTATAAATAATGTTCTCTATTCTAAATACATAATTTAGAACACACATTCTTTATCAACCATTCATATAACAGATAACCATATGCGGCTGTAATGACTCGGTGTGCTACCGATCTATTCATTTCATGACTCGGTGAACTACCGATCTATTCATGTTTAACATTAAGTATTGAATACTTTTCCATATACTACGTATACTTGGTTCTCTTTCCCTGTTCAGGGTATTGAGTGATCTGTCTAAGGAACCTATCTGAATATTTGTTACCAATATTCATCTGCATCATGAACCTTAGACTAGGTGACATAGGAAAACGCAACCAACAACTTGCGATACTTTGGCCAAATATTTCTAACATACTGTTCGTATTACTATTCCTTGATGACATATTCGTCAATACAGAATAAATCCTTCACCCCACTCTATTGTTATCTAGAATGTCCTTTACTGACTTCCGTTCAGTCCACTTGCCCAAGGTTTAACCCTAGTTCGAGTTAACAACATATGTTATGATAGGGGGAGGCTCACTAAGACTTAGGGTAAGTTGGCATACTGGGTCAACCTAAGTCAACCCCGTGTGCCAAGGTATCCTGAGTTTTAGAGGGCTACCCCTTATCTTAAACATGTTACTAACCAGACCTAGAGAGAAACTAAGTTCAAGTCCAATGTGTGTAGATCTAGATGATCAATGCAGAAGGGTGTTGCCACATGTCGACTGCATCGTTGTATCCTCGAGAAGATCCTAATCTTCTCAAAGGTACAACCCTACAGTTGGCATGTGCCAGCATCCTACAGAACAGCCTCATCGAGATGTACATACCCCAAGGAGCTTATTAAAAATTTAATTAATTTGGATTATTAAAAATAGATTTCAGCAACCTTGCCTAACCCTAATCCAACACTCCTTAAGTTCTTTTCTATAACAGATTCAATTGATTGTTAAAGAAATTTCTTAGCTTAAGATTTCCTTTAATGTTATTTAATGGACTTAATAAGCCATCAACCAAAACAGGACATCAACATCATAAGTTCCATTTATTGTGACTTAACCATTCAAGGAAGTGTAACAACTACCTAGGTTATAACTAAGTAGACTTTATTAAATGAAGTCTAATGATTAGATATCACATCTTTTATTTTGGTTTCATTCTTAAGAGAGAGGAAGAGTCTTCCTTTACATGGTTAAGTGCTAGGGTTTAGCACCCCTACAATTCATTTACAAATTTAATAGTTTTTACTGAATGTTCATTCCACATCATATTACTATGTTGAATTGTTTAGTTATGACCATCAAATTCTGCAACTTAGTAAGCTGCATCCTATTTAGGGAGATTATTCTAAATCCCACTATCAAACTTATCTAAGAATACCCAATTAAGCATATAAATAATATGGAGGATATCAACAAGATAGGATTCCATCTATGTTATGAAAGTACAAGATAATTTACACATCCAATGCAAGTAAATTCTCAACATTTAATTCATCTTTAAAACTTATACATTTACAAGACTTATGCATTTAGGTATGCTACATAACAACTGCCTTCATTATAAAAGAATACTACTTTTCCCTTTTTCAATACATTCTCAAGAATGAATCAGAGTTCTTCACAAGAGTCAGATTTAAATCAGCCAAAGCATCATATAAGTTTTCCTTCTTTTATCACTTACGAAGTCCATCTGCAAAAATTGCTAGCATGGGTCAGTTCAATGAACTGAGCATGATAAGCACTAAGCCTTAAAATGAAGTGCATTCCAATAATTGTTCCATTAAAACAACCCTGCTTTAATGAGACAATTATTACATCAAAAATACTAGTATAAGCAATAGCAAATGGAAAAGAAGTACATTTAACCAATTGAATTCACTTCCAAAAGAAGAACAAAATATAATCCACTATATCTGCCTTACAAAAATTTAAGTTTAATTGATCCTATCAATTATCCTTAAGCAAACAACAGATCATATCATCTCATTGTTCCCAATTCTATCATAATAGAATACAACATTTATCTTTGCTTTAACAAAAGAAGGGTTTAAAGCATGGTTCTCATTAGGATGATTCATCTAACTCCTATGAAAAAGAAGAAGAACCATTACAAACTATGCCCCAAACACAAGACATCCGAAAGATAGAAACAGATTCATAACACGAATTAACTGTTTCACTTAAAGGACAACCACCTTAAAATTTAACATTTAAGATATTCACCATAACAGAATCTCATTTCAATCCAAGAAGGAAGAGAGAATCAAACAGTCTACCTGCAAGTCTAAATCTACTTCCACATATTAGAAGTTAACATTTAAAGATCTGAATCAACGTTCACAAATCAAAGTAGACTCATACAGGAGTTAATCTCTACTCGAGTCCATCCAAGGAGAGTCCATAAAAAGATAGAGTACAAGAGACAAAACTTACTCATCTCAAACCAAACAAGCAAGCCTTGTCAAACAAACATTCTGCCAAACAAGCTTACATTTTCTGTTCAACAAACCGAATCATCTAATCTCTTCCTACAACATTTCAACAAATGATTTGAACAAGGAAGACCAACAACTCATATAGAAATCTCCATTTTATAAGAGAAACATAGCAGGAAAGTTCAACCAATGAACTTATCCCATCAATAGAAAGAAAGGGATCTTAGTTAGAAAAGGATCCCAACAATAATTCATTTTATTGTACTAACAAATGAACTCCCACTTTTAATTCAAACTTAGAAATTCATAAGCTAGTTCCCAGGAGAGAGAATGAAATATGCATAATAGACCTAAAAACAACATTCTGTTCCAAAGGAATCACATTCCTTTCTTTTATAAAGACACAAGGTGTATTTACTATATCCAACAAGAGATAGAAAAATAACCGATCAGTAAGCTAAACATGATCAGAAGTATCAACAAACTCAGACTGAAATCCCATTGTCAGGTTTCATTATTGCATTACAAAAAGAGTAATCAGTTCTTGATTCAATAAGTATTATAATGAAAAAACTATTTGAACAGAGACAAGTAATCCCTCCATAACAATTCAGAGTACTAAATTAATAAACTCTTCTCTTAAACGAAACCCAGAACTTATTTTAAAAGATCTGAAGATGTGGGTTACCAAAAAATAGAGGGGGTAAGAATACCCCAAATTAAATGCCATTGCCATCTCAGAAAAGATGAAACAGATCTACAAGAGGAGTTCTAATTCCATTATCCTAAGAATACGTTTACAGTTAAATCCCCAAAGGTATTTAAACAGCTCGATTAAACTACTCTCCCAGATTTCCTTGAGTAAGTAGTTCGATTAAAAGAGTTCTGAGCTTTAAAATTTTTTAAGAAGTTAAAAACCCAACTCAAATACCAAAACCAAATCGAACATGTCGATAATACTACCGAAAGTAAAAAAGAATTCAGAACTCGAAAGTACAAAATCTGAGCACAATGTCGAACACAAGCTTCTCACAAAGGTTCAGGACTACTCAAGTAAATATTCACAGGTTCAGGGAAACAACAAGTTCCCATTCAAGTTTATATCAATAACAAGGAAAACTCAAAAATACCAAAACAGAACCGACACATCATTCCTGCTACAAATTCCAAACACTAAGTACCAAATTACATGTACAGTGTCGAATTACAAAGTCTCAACATGAGCTCAGATATGCACAGTATCTTAATACGAGGCAGTATATAATACAAATATCCATTAACAGTTCAGAACAATAGGGAGCTTCCATTAACAGTCCAAAATATCACAAGAATAAAGCATGAGTACAGAGCCACATACGGCTTCAACAATAGTCCCGAGTTGTCCAAGATTTCAACATGGATTTAGAGCCTCAAGAATATCAAGTATCAGTTCTTATCAAAATATGAACCCAATACAAGTTCCAAACCAAACATGAGCTCGAATTCAAGCTCAAGTTTAAACAAAACATGAGCTCGACAACAAGCTTCAGCTCAAACAAACATGAACCCGTATACAAGCTCTAGTCCACGCAAAACAAGCTCAACAGAAGATCAAATGGGATTCAAGTTTCCTCAAAACCTAGAATCATAAAAATAACAACGAAGGTTATTTAAATAGAACACTTCCATTACCAGTTCCAAAATGAAAAGCTGAGTTACAGAAATACGTTTTGCATGCATTTTTTTTAAGAACTAACACAAGGTAAGTTTCCAATTATAGCATCATTTACCAAGGATTCATAACCAATATCACAAGATTTAATAAACCCAACAAGAAAATAACCAGATAAGATATGCAATCTAAGAATCTCAAAAGAGCAGACTTGTTTTAATGAAACATTTAAAAGAGAGCAAGAGATCTTAAAGATTAGAGCCTATCATGCCTGATAGTGCTTCTGCTAAATCGAAGGGAACCTCCAGCTGAGCTCACAACTTCTCCTCTTCTCCATGAAAGATCAAACAACCATATTCTTTTTCCACAATGCCTCTTATATATCCCACGAACTGAAAATAGGTCTAAAACCTCAAAAATAGCCATTAAGTGTAGTTCAATCTACTGGTTTGAAAAACCAGAGAGCATGCAGAGAAAAAATCGTGAAGCATGCAAAGTGAAACAACCCCATACAAACCCATTTGCATGCCTTCCAAAATGGTTTGAGCACGAAAACCAAAAATAATAAATTCCAATTTTCCTACCTATCCTTATTTGCCACCGCCTTCCAAGTCTGGTGAATGCCAAATCAAAATTAACATGAAATTCCATTTTAGTGACACTTCCACATAAGCCTCCGCCAAGTCAACTAGCCCCTGCCAAAACTGGCAGTACTTCTATGCAATTAAAACCTTATCAACAACTTAAATGCCATTGGAACCATCGCCTTTGATACATGCAACCCATTAGGTTCCCCCATTTAAAATAGTTTAGGATAGATCCCTTAGAACTTAGGTTAGATCTTAGGTTAGCTTATGATATGTAACCTTAGGATATAACCCCAACAATAAATTACCATTTTAGGTAGTTTCCACATAGGTTAGATTAATTCCCAACATAATAGTTTTAAGCATTAGGTTAGTTCATCACATAACCATATAGCATTAGGTTTTAGGTTAATTTAAATAGCCTAATAACCTCTCCAAAATCCTTTAGCACAAAACTTAGGTTAGGATAAAAATTCAATTAAGTAACATAGCTTAGGTAGCAAATATTCTTACCTAGCTTAGGATTCCGTAGGATAATCCTTTAGTTTTAGGAACCCGAATATTTCCTATGCCATGAACAGGCTATATTTCATTTACATCAGCATTGTCCTGACACGATCGATCTCCAAAGACCTAAGCACAACATACAACTGAATAGAAACACGTTCACACATAAATCAAAGAATTTGTAATCAACAAAGTTTAGTCATACGTCTTTTAATTCATGGAATGTCGATTTACCATTCGTTCAACAGAGCAGATTTAAAACATTCCTTGGATCACTGAAATTGATCCAAGGATGAGTCAGATTAATAGATAAGTTTACAACTCTTAAACCAAATTGCAACTCACCTACAAGAAGTGAAAAATGGATTCAAGGAAGCCATTCCAATTCAGTCAAAGAATCTTAAGAACAAAAATGATTTATCCATATCAAGCATGATCTCCAAAAATCAAAAGAACATATCTTTATAAGGAAAACCACATGTCAACACTTGAAATACAAAGGAGGGAAATAACAATTGACAAGGGTGTTACAAGGATAATTTCACTTGTAGGTAAGTACATGTATATTATATTCTCCTCTCTTTCCATCCTACTCTATTTGAGGTAGTGTATTAGATTTTTTAGTTAGGAATCAACTCACTTTGGTTTCTTGTTTGCATTTGCATTAGCACATATTTTTACATCTACACCCATGTTCTCATTTTTTTGTTCCCATTGTTGGTGTTTACAACATTAGGCTTCTTATGTTGATCAGTTACATAATCCATGGCGGCACCACAATTTTGGGTTAGGACCTTAGGTCTTAGGTTGTTACTCAAGTTATTTTGGTAATTTGTAGTTGTTAGGGTTAACCATATAATGGTGTTGCATACAAGAAATGAATATGGAAATAAACTAGAAGATAAAATAAACAAGAGAAAGATAACACCAGATTTAATGTGGTTCACCTAGTGTGGGCTATGGCCACTAAGAAATAGCCAATATTATTATTTAGTGTTTTATAGAGGAAATACAATGAAGATTTGTTATCTTCCAATACCTCACAGGATGTTCAATGTTTTTCCCTCACTCATCTACTCTTTCTTTCTCAACAAGAAACTTAACATGCAAAAGAAGTGTTATTTTATTCTCTCATACCCTCATATAATGCATACATGCATATATATATATATATATATATATATATATATATATATATATATATATGCATATATATATCTCTTTTGGGAGACTAACTATGTTTTTACAATGAATAAATCATCTTTTAGAACAAAGTGATTTATTCTAATTCTCGTCAAAAAAACAAAGCACCATCACACAGGTAACCGTCTTCCGGTCACTACTTGACCGATAACTGTCAATCCTTGAGTCACTGTCGGTTACTATTAAACCGGTCAACTACCTAAAAGCAAGATTTTGGTTGAAGTGATTAAGCCATTTTCATTCACTTCAACAATACCGACATCCGTTGGAGGTGACCTGACCTGACATTGTGGTCATATGTCTTCCTAACCGACTATCAATAGTCATTTGATCAAAACTAGGGTGCAACATGTAGATACTTCCCAAGTTAACTATGTGAAGGGCAACTTCTGAAGCTTCCATACATCAACAAATGGAGGTGAAGACTTTAGTGCATGATTCCACTCAATAATGGATCCAAGGAGTTCAAAGAATGGATGAAAAAGGTCATGATATTCTATCTTGTGCATATTTGGTTCACTTAAAGTGGAAAAATAGGGGACTTAATGCCATACTCATTTTGTTCTTCCATTAATGTGTAAAAACTCCTTGATTCTCATTAGTAACAACTTGTTCATGTCAAAGGATTTAATGAATTCAGAAACAATTTTTTTAAATAATGTATTGATGCTTCAGGGATTCAATAATAACAATCCAAAGATTCCTTCAATGTTTTTTGGGAAATATATTATCCACCACTGAATCCCATGAGTGGAGTAGATTATCTAATTGTGGTGGCATAGGCCTTGATGTGACTCGTTAGGGTCTCCATCTAGTTTAAACTGCAGGAAGGTTTGAGTTGTTTAGTCTTGGAAGCATGGTACTAGGCATTGTGAAGTTAATAGGTTCTTTCAAGTATTCAACATAAGTTCCCTTCGCATATGAGTTGACCATGAATGTCCCCTAGTGAAGGGGAGGGGGAGGAAGAAAGGCTTACGTAATGCTAAATCTGTAAGTAATTGTCTAGGTACATATAGGCCCCTTGATATTGCATGAATGGGACTTACGGAAGAGTATACATGAGACTGGTTGGGGATATTTTGAGAATAATATGGACATATTTTTTCAACACTAGGAAACAAGTTCATGGGTGTAACATTAGGGATTGTTACATCTACTTGGTTTTGGAACAATCCATTGTGAAAATTCACTTCCAGATAATACCATGCATATTATGTGGTGGTGAAGATGCATGAGGATCCATTAAGGTGCATGATGGTTAGAGATGATAAAGGGTTTCACCTAGGTGTGGAAATACCAAAATAAACCTACTATGATAGTATATGACTAGATGAACATTTTAGTCAGGAGCATATGTTTTGGTTTTGTAAAATAGGGTTGAGAAGGAAGGTATTACTTTTCTCGGCCATTTGGATCCCCTTTTGTGGTGTGTATTCTAATTTTTGTGGGGTTGCAGGATCCATTATTTTGTAAAAGAACATTAGTTATGTCCCATTCAGCTAATACCCAAGTTTCCATCCAAAATTAATGGAGTTCATTGCATTGGGAAAATTGTTCCAAAATATCATCGCTAGATTATAAATAAGAAGGGAAGGAATCAGATTAAATGGTTAGAAATTTGGGGTCTTGATAAAAATTCTTGGATATAAGCCTGTTCCCGAGCTCAAAATTACAATCTAGATGATACGTGGCATTAATGTACAAAATTCTAAGGCAACATCCTGGATTATTTTACTTCAGTTATGGGACCTTGGCGAACTAAGACAAAATTCCTCCGGATGAAGTCGCCGAGCTGGGGCACGTGGCTACTTATTTGGCACGCTAAACTACAGGACAGGGCGCGGGGTGAGACCTTTATGCTAAGTTGAACTTTGGGCCTAAACTTTTGCCAAATTCTCTAATCCTCCCTAAAAAGCTCCGCATTCACTTGCTCCACAAGGGACAAGTGTGATGGAAAACGCTCGGGCTGAGAGGGAAAAATAGACCCACCAAAAAAGAGACTTTTCCACACTTGTGACCATGTAATCCCTTTGGTTGGTCCGCGGGTCTGGAGCTCTTTAAGAGTCCACACACGTCCATTTGTCCAAGAAATGTCCAAAGACTGGATCTGGGACAAAAACATCCGATCCACCAGAAATGGGCTTCCTTGTCCCTCATTTTATTATGACACGTGGCATTGCACGGTTGGCTTTCGGCTCCTTCAGAAGCTATACACGTCCCACGAGTCCCTTTGTCCCAGATCTGTCCCGGTGGAAAGTTCCATGATTTCGGCCGATCGGTGGCGTTGCAACAAAGAGGATCCCTGTTTTTATGAGAAGGGCTCTTACATTTATCGGCCGATATGGCCGGTTAGAAGAAGTCTTCTTGTCCCAAATGTCCCAGAGTAGTTAGTCGATTTTCTTCTCCTTCAACCGAACCGGCTTTCAATGCGTCCCGCGCGTCCCGACGCCCCTGGATGTTCCTTTGCTCTGCAGACTAACTGGCGGCCTTTCAGCTTGATTCGTGCCCAGATGTCCCTCACGTCCCGATTGTTGCGAGGACTAGGACTTAGCCATTTTTCATGATTTTTCCTAGCCCAAGCTTGTTTTTGCAACTTTCTCACCTTTTCTCAGAACTTGCTCTTTTCTTGCATGGATAGGAGAGTTAGAAAAAATCTGAGGGGACTCTAGAAACATGATTTTTTGGCCCTGAATCAATTTATTTTCCTGGTGGAAGTAATTTGATGCATGTTATCAAAATTTACCCTGGGGGGTGAATTTTGGATAACAGATATC
Organism: Taxus chinensis; assembly: GCA_019776745.2. NCBI lineage: Eukaryota > Viridiplantae > Streptophyta > Pinopsida > Cupressales > Taxaceae > Taxus > Taxus chinensis. The sequence continues at coordinate 37,657 of JAHRHJ020000816.1, forward strand.
GTGGTCACTGAGTTATGCATGGACATTAATCTACAAACTCTTGCAACCATTTTAGGCACCACTATTTCTTCTGCTTGGCACACGGTCTATTGACTTGTCACATGGATTTTATGCAACATCCACGGACATTCACATTAGTTCTCTATCCCACTAAATCTTTCACACATCTTTCCTTTTATCACACACTCTACATCTTGAGTATACATCCTTTAAAACTTCTACACAACTTTTATACTATTGCATTATACATGATTATGTGGTACAGTTTTAGGGTTATCTTACAGATTTTCTAGCATCACCATTTCATACACCACGGCTTTATGCATGATACACTATATTTTGAATCCTTTTCTCATCACATATGTAGCACCTCTTTGCATTCTCAACTTATATCATTACATCGGTGGTATTTCATCGATGGCATACACACATACTTCAACTTATTGTACATACACATCTTACTAAGTCCATCTTAGACATCTAAGTTGTCCATTTTTATAAGGATGCAAAATATAGACATTATCATTCTTGGTGACTCATAGGGTGCATCGCACTACAACTATGTTGATCAGTGTCATCTAAGGTCCATCCATTGGACTACCAGAGCATTTACACATGATATGGACTTTATTTATGATCTTAAACCTTTAAGAACGTTCACCATTCGACCCTATGAGACCACTTAAACATTAACTAGGTTAGTGGCATACACTTTGCAAAAATGTTCAAGGGTTGCATCTATCCCTTCATCTTGTAGTGGCCCATCTGTTACACCATGAACCACACAAAATCTATATCAAATTAGAAAGTCATATATTTGTTCCATGCAACATCATGCAGACCCTTGCACATCTTATCATTATATCTATGATTTAGATATCTAATTGTACCCTATCTTTTTAGTCACAGAAAAGAATCACGCACAAATACGTTCACCACACCTGTTGGGACAAGTAGCTTCCCTTCATATGGTCATGTAATCAATTTTAATAATGCACCACATGGCAGAATTTATAATTCATGGTCCACACTTCCATCTTTCAACAAAGATCAACCCAAATAACCTCATACATACATGTCCTCAATTTGTTTTACTCAAGGGAAACTTGACTCATGATCATTCCATCATTGATCCATTTCATCCTCCATGACATGATTGCATGCTTGGTTGCTTTTACTGATGGCAGATTTTCATTTTCTTGTAGCCAAATATTTATTAGGAATGATAGTTGGATCTTTTCCATGTCAACTAATCTATACCATGATCTACACCATGGGATGTTCATTAAAGCTCATTTTCTTAGTCAATGGTGGACAAATCCTAGATACTTTTGTATCTTTGTAAGGGATGCTCTTTCTTTTTGACCTTCTTTTTCATCTGGGGGCATCAAATTCTATAAATCACATGTGAATACTTGTATTATTCATGATGATTGGAGATTTCATGACAAGTTAGAAGTTTTCCTCCAGACTTTTGCTTTCTTGTAACAGAAGAAAACATTAATATATCATATTAGACTTTTGCTAAATTAGATGTGTTATATGCATTATGATCTTTTTGGTAAGTTCTTCTATGTGTTTCCTTTCACTGTTATGATCTATCTTCTGTTTTTTTGTCATTAGTTCATCATCATACTTGCTTTATTTCGTTTATGTGCAAGTAGGACTTGTCCTCTGTTTAATACAGATCCCCACATAAATTCAACAGCTTTGTCAGCAACTTGGAATTCATTTCTTTTGCACCCTTCAGATCTATCCTACTACACTTTCTTCCTTTTTACTTTCTCTTCGTAGCTTAGACATACTTTCTAACTGTGGATGTTTTTCTCAAACTTTTTGATGGCATAGCCTTTGTCCAGTGTTTGCATGCAGATTCCTGCTGGTAGAATCACCTAGGTAAACCAGTTTCTTCTTCCCTATACTCAAAGAGGGGCTAGTTTGACCAGCACACTGGTTGGCTCATCTAGCTCATAAATTTACAGATCCCAGATATCCTGTTAGAAAATTTTGTGAACTTCTTCATTGTTTGGATCATAATTGGTTTACATTACTATGTGGAAAAAGGTCCTTTTATAATTGAAAAATTCATTTTTTCCTTTTGAAGGATTGATAATAAGGAGAAGGTTCAATCCATTCAATGGGACCCCATACACAGATTGAACAATTAAAATCCATGGTCCTTATGGCATTAGGTTGGGAAGGATGAATAGAAGGGTTGTAATATGACTAGAGTTTCTCCAGACTGTAGTCATTTTCACTAACTTATCATGATGTCGGAAAAACCCCATGCGCATCTCTCCTATCACCCAGTGGAAATACATGTTGGAGCACTCACTTTGAGGCACACACAGTCTTTCATATGGTCCCTCTTTTATGTGACCCAGGACATGGGATACATCATCTACATGATTTATGTTTAAGAGATTTAATCAGGGCACAGTTATTTTTCATTTTGTGTTTTCACATACAAGAACCATAGAGCTCAGAATGGCTTCTAGATCCTTGTAGATCATTTGAGACTTGATCGAAAGTACTTAATTGAATCCATCATTGTATGAGAAACAATAGAAAACAATTTGTACAAGCATATCATACTTAGAAATACAACATAAATTTGAAAGAGAACTCGATATGAGAAATATGTTGGTAATCATACACATTAGGATCACTCAATGTATATATTCAGTAAACAGTAACCTTATTACTTCATCATCCATTACAAAATATCATATTTAGTTTAGACCATGCAGTCATGCATTATTACTAGACTTCATGTTAATAGGCTTTCAAAAAGAAAAATTACAATCACTCTATGGATTATTATGCATCTCTATCTACCCAATGTATAGATTTTCACTCACCAACATAAACCTACAGACATTTTTGCATAGCTCTCCATAACTCTCTATTTCATCTATATTATCTTGTATGATATTCATGTATCCAGGTGAACTATTCAATGGTCCTTTTAACCTTTCTAGAAGTACCAAATATCCCTTCAGCACCCTCATATCTAATGCCAAGTGTATGAATGTGGTCTTCCATGTGAGCATCATTTCCAACCCACACATGCCACTTCTATTTTTGTCATTTTGTACCCCATCCTAATTTATACATTTGACTTGGGTACTCAATCATACTACTGGGGTGTTAGGAAATAAGGGATAAAATATGCAGAACTTGGCCATCCCTCATAGAATCACAACAGTAGAAACTAATATGTAGAAAATATTACAGATCTCAAATAAAAGTGCAAAATAAAATAACACAACACAAAGAGATAGTATTTAACGTGGTTCACCCAATCTAGGATACATCTAAAGAATCACTTGCTCATATTTTATTACAAGCCACCACTCTCTCAATACAATACCCTAGATCTGTTTGAAGCTATGCTTAACAAACTCTACATAAATTCACACCTGAATTCAAACACATCTGCAATGTTACATAATACCTATCATATGCATAAAACCATCATAAGTAGACAACTACTTAATCAATTTTACAAAACTGTGGGTATCAGAACCATGGGCCAAAACCATCCCATAAACCTATGGGTCAAAATCCTGCCCATATGAGAAAATCCATGTGTATCCCGGTATATCAGGCACATTTTAAGGCCAAAAAAAAATTCTCATGAGTTGTTGTTAGGTCAAACCTAGTAAATCTTGGTGAGGCAATTATGGAAAGTGTACAGTACTCTTAGTGTACAGTCTTCAACACTTTCATCACATGAAAATAGGATCCATAACCTAACAATCTCCCACTTTGAGACTAGTTTTCCTCTGAGCAAGCTTCTCAACCCTTCACTAGTTTCTGTGAAGACCAACCAAAGCTTAACATAGCTTCAATTTTTCCCTTGTGACTACCTTTGTCATCATGTCTATAGGATTACATAACTGGTATGAATATTCTCCAGCTTCAACTTCTCTTCCTCAAAAATTTTCCTGAAATGGTACCTTAATATATGCTTCATCCTAGAGTGGAAAGCAGAGTTCTTATGCTACGTTTATAACACTCTGACTATCACTATGTACAACTTTCCTTCCTCCCTTATGCCCCAACTCCTCAAGAAATTTTGTAACCAAATCATTTATTTGCTTGCCTCTGTGGTAGAAACATACTCAACCTCCGTGGTTGACAAAGCCACTAGCTTCTATAGTCATGAAATCCAGCTTACTGATGTCCCACCTATAGTGTAAACATAATCTATTGTGCTCCTCATGTTGTCTACATCTCCAGCCATATCTGAATCTACATAACCACACAAAGTGGTGTCTGATCCACTATAACAAAAAAATGTCTACATGGTCCCTCTCAAATACCGAAGGATCCACTTTACTGCCTACCAGTGATCAACCCTGGATCACTCATAAATCTACTCACCGCTTCCACTGCATGGGCATTATCAGGCCTAGTGCACACCATGGCATACATCAAACTACCAATCACTGATGAGTAAGGTACCTTGGACATCTAGTTTCTCTCTATGCTTTGTCTTGGGACACTGCTCCTTTGATAACTTGAAATGGCTCTGCCAAAGGAGTCCCAACCGGTTTAGCATCCTGCATATTAAACATCTCCAAGATTTCTTAATGTACTCTTCCTAAGATAAAGTCTCAGATTTTGTTGCTTCCTATCCTGAGATATCCTCATACTAAGGATTTGTTTGGCTTCCCCCAAATCCTTCATAGAAAAGGATTCACTTAGATGCTTCTTGAGTACTTTTATTTCTTCATTGCATGTTTTTACCTGCAACTAACATGTCATCCACATATAGACATGGATAATATAACTACCATCCTCAAATTTCTTTTTATACACGTAATATTCAGAATGACATATAATATAACCTTGCTCCATCATGAAGCTATCAAATTTCTTATACCATTGACGTGGAGCTTGTTTCAAGCCATATAAGCTCTTCTTTAGTTTGCACACCATCTCCTCTTTACCATTGACCTCATAAACCTCTGGTTGTTATATATATAGTTCCTCCTCCAAATCACCATGGAGAAATCCAATCTTTACATCAAGTTGTTCTAAGTGTAAGTCTTCTACTGCAAATATTCCTAGAACAATTCTAATAGAAGTCATTTTTACTACAGGAGAAAAAATATCATCAAAATATATACCCTTTTACTATGCAAACCCCTTGACCACCAACCGGCCTTGTATCTTTTCTTGATCTCCTCCTTCCTCTTTGACTCTGAACACCCACTTGTTATGATTAATGCTATTTTCCTTCAGGTAGCTTTACCAAATCCCATGTCTGGTTCTCCATGAGAGCCTTATGCTCCTCATCCATGGCTTGCTCCCACTTCTTCCTGGCATCTACCTTGCATTGCTTCATCAAATCTCTCTGGCTCTCCACTATCAGTGAGTAATAAATAATAAAGAGAAGGAGAAAAATGTTCAGGTTCAACTTCTTACCCTAGAAGACCTCCTCAATATAGGAGTTTGGGGTTCCTGTTGAGGAGGTTCCTGAACTTATTCATGTTTCACTTTTCCATCCGGAAGATCCTCTACCGCTGTATATTATTTCTTGGATTCTTCCCTATTTTCCTACAACTACTACTTATACATGACTTTCTCATTAAATACCACATCCCTAGATTGAATGATTTTCTTGTCCTTAATACTCCAACATTTATATCCAAATTCATCACCACCATAACCAATGAAAGTACATTTTTCTGACTCAGCCTCTAGCTTGGTCCTATCATCCTTGTCTATATGAACAAACACCTCACATCCAAAGACTCTAAGAAATGAATAATCAAGTACTTTCTTGGAATACAAAGCCTCCTCAGGTATGCCTCCATCCAAGGCACTTGAAAGTCCTAAGCCTGTTGTATCAAGTAACACTTGTGAATTCGAACATAGAATGGATGTCATCTCATTAAAAGATAATCCAATGTAGTCTATAGTAAAAATTCTACCTTATGACAAGTCTTAGATGTGGTTTATCTCCTCTCCTCATTGACTCAACATAATTTTAGATATCACCATCCATCATATTTTGATGTACCATAGCACTATGAGTGATCCTCAAAACTAATGTAGCACTTCTTAAAGTGAAAGTTATTATTATTTTGTTTTAGTACAATGGTATAACAAGTTAGATCATGGATTATTATTTATCTGCCTTCGGTTTTTATGCATCATGGTTACTTAGAGACAGTCTCCTTGGAACTTCATATGTGGTTGATTTTTATAACTACATCCTGGGGACATAATCTTATGGATATTGATTTGGACTTGTGACACTTGATATCCATGGAGTAGGACGTGGAATGATGGTAGATTCACATGGAATGATCGATATCAGTTGATTTATGCATTAAAAGAGTGATAATGTTTAATTCTACAAACCCATATCTATAAATATAACATGTGTTTAAACTGATCCATTGAAATCCATATCAACTACAATATCCCATTTTGGATATTCTAGCACTATGAGCCACGAGACTGAAGAATCTATATTGCATGTATGCATAAGGTGTTTAATAGAATCATTAATTATGTCGAGGGACTTGGATGTTACTAACCATTTCCCAACTAGAGGAATGATCCATTCAATGAACATTAGTATAAAATCATTCATAGCAATTCATCCCTGTTGTTCGTTTATATGTTGAGTTATGTTAGGATTTCCCATGGGGGGGACATCTAGTTGTATAGTCGTACTCAGACCTCTTCATTCAAGAACTCTATTCTCACGTTGGAGCTCTATTTTGATCCTAATGCTCTGTATGCATAGTTTCATTTTGTAACATGTTCCTTCTTTTAATTAATTTAGAAGGAGTGGCATATTATTAATGATGAGACCCCAAAATATTTTTTATTCAATAAATTAAATTAAATAAATTAAATTAGGGTGTAGAATGTAATAAATAAAGTTGTTATAGATATTTATGTGGTAGGAGTGTGTAAGTAATGTTGTAAGAAATTTGTAAGAGTCTTATAAAGTAGATTTTGGAAGGTCAAGCACTCCATCTTTTAGGAAATTCGAATTTGTCCTTGGAGGCCAAATTTGGAGGCTTGTGGAACAAGTTAAACTTGTCCCACACCTCTCAAAATACTCCACCAACCATGTCTATTAATTTGGAGTCAAAATCAAAGATTATTTTATTTTGACATTTTGACATGTTTTTTTAAGTATTGATTGCACTTGTCTTACAAAATTTAAAATGCATTCCTTTTGGGGTATGGGCTACATTGTGTATGTAAGTAAATTTTGTCATTTTTCTTTTATGGTGATTTGTTGTTGATGTGGATTGCACTCTTGGGGAAGGAAGAAAAATGATGTGGCATCCCACTTAGAATCCACGTCATCCTCTTCCACCCTCTCCTTTAAAATTTGAATTCCTCCTCATTTTGTGGTTGTTGAAGGTTGGAAATTTCATTCTTGGGTCAAATTTCTCTTGCATTTTGGAGCTTGCTTGGTGGAAGAAGAGGATTTGATTGTGCATACATTTACCTTTTTGTTTTGGGACTGTGTTTTGAGCATCAAAAGAACTGTTGTTTAGAAACATGTCTCCATCATGGAGAGGTAGGCTCTCACTTTTTAAAATTGTTGTTGTTCCCTCTTTTAGCATGAAATTTGAATGTATTTGTGTTTGCAATTTTTAGAGGGATGGGTAGAATGCTTTAGGGAATGGTGTGGAGAGAAGACTATGAGGTTTATCAGAGGAGGGATAAGGGATTTACCATTGGCACTTGTCTTGTGGAGGGAGTGTTGGTTGGGATCCACCTAGGGAAAAGAATATGCTTGCATTTCTTACTTTGGGGAGGTATAAGGGATAAAAATTTGGAGGAGGGATAAGGAGGGGTTGAGGAGGGATAAGGTTTATGGGATGGTTATGTTTTGGCGGTTTGTTTTTAGGTGGATGCCCAATTTCAACATGGGAGGCATAAGGAGACCTCCATATTTCTTGTAACACCCTGAACTGTTGTTACTTTCTCCTAAGCATTCAAGTGTTGATATGTGATTTCTAGTAAATGGATTGTGTACCTCGATTCGGAAATCATGCTTGATATGTATTAAATTTTTTGCAGATTGCAGATCTTGACTGAGTCAAAATATTAATAGACTCTTTTATTTATTTCATTTTGTGACTGAATATTAATCTGATCACGGAATGAATTATACAGGTATTCATCAATAATATCTAGACTTGGACCAGAGGAATGGATCCAAGTAATGCTTTAATTTTGTGAAGTGATAAAATTAGATCACGAACCTTGAACAGGTTGCAAGGTATGGAAGCATTTAGTAAGCTGGTCAGGAGTATGACTCAGGCTGATCTTGAGAAATGAAACGGTTCCCGATATCTAGTATATCTGGAAGGTCTCGATTAAAGACCAGGTAATAATTCATTGACATACAATTCTGCATGAGAACGGAAGCTAACTCTGTTCTAGAAGGCATGTTACAGGTCTTTCCGAGTTTCAGGACAAGGGCCAAACTGAATTATTAAGGGTTAGTAACCTAAAACTAAAACCTAACCTAGGGGTTAGATTATTGTTAGTCTAACCTAGACCTAGGCTATGTGTTATGATCCTAAAATAATAACTAAGTGTAAAATGGTTAGCATGGTCATTACCCTAAAACTCTAACCTAAGATACTAACCTAGCTAACTAAGAGTTTTTGGGAAGGGGCCTTTGAAGGGTGGCGAACCATGGGCGCTATTCTCTATGGCAATAAATGGGAAGGATAAGGATGAGGGACAGGCATATGGCGGAGGCTTAGGCGGCGGCTAACCTTGGCAGACTTGGCAATTACTAAGTTTGGAAATGAACTTGAGTTTTTTGTTGACCTGTCTCCAATTTTGGCGGGCGGTGGGATTAAGATTTAGGCGGGAAAATTTGGTTTCAATGGCATTTATGTTTAGGGAGTCGAGCCCGGAGCTCGCAAAACGGCATGCAAACGAGAAGTTGGAAGGTTTTGTTGGTGTATCGCGATTTCGGTCTACTCTCTCTCTCTCTGCTAGTTTACTGGTTCATTCGCACCAGTTTCTCTTTGAGTTGCATGGCGAGAATGAATTTCTCTGGCTCTTTTCTCTGCCATGGAGGATATATTGAAAACGGGACAGCGAAATTTTGTTGGTCGCTGTATTTGGGAAAAGAAAGGAAGTTTGAGCTCTTCCTGTTGTCTTCTTCGGAAATTCGATCAAAATACAGGGCATGTTAGGCCCTATCCTTTAAAATATTTGCTGTCTTTCAAATGTCTTCATTAAAACAACTCTGTTCATTTGTTTGTGAAGATTAGATAAACTTTCTATGAAGATTTAATTGATTTGACTCTGTATCTCTTCTGGTTCGATTTTTGGCAATTTCCGCTTGTTGGGGTGTTTGTTGAAATCGAACTTCAACTCTGTTTGTTGTGTATTCCTTCTGGTTTAAATATGAGAGATTTATATTTATAAAGGTTTGAATGCTCGGCCTGTTTGGCGAGAGCCCGTCGAATATACTTGTGAAGGGTATAGATCACTGTTTTGCTGTCAACTTTCGATCGTCAATGCTGTTGTGAGACAGTAGGGAATGATACTGGTGTACCATTTGATTGTTCTGTGCTTTTGAAGATTTTCGAAGCTCTGTCATGGTTTTGTTAACAGCGACTAATGATACTTTGTGGGTTTCATTGTTTTCCAATTTCTGGCTTGGAATAGGCAACTGTTGAGTTACCGTAGTCTTTAACGACTCAGTGGATTTCATGATTGAATCGTTTACAGTAATCTACTGTTGTGAATGTAGATTCATCTTGAGTTTTGTTATTATATTGTCGTGGAAGCCTTGTGGAAAAGACAGGTTTTGTGGCTACCGTTATTGTAGTAAATACTGAGTATTGACTTTTGTTGATGTATTGTCTTTCCTTGCGAAAATTGTTCGAAGGTTTCGAAGCAGCTCAGTTTATTTCATTGTTTTGGAATGAGTATATTGAATTGCTTATACCTGTTTCATTCGGAATGTTTGTCTTGAATGGCATGAAAGGATTTATCAATTAATTCTATTTTTATACTGTTGTTGGGTTTGTGATTATGGGCGCAAATCCGTTATCAGTATGTAGTGTGAATTAGTGGATTTATTAGGATTGAATTCCGAACGACTGTGAGGAGACGTTTCAATGTTCTATTTCTATTTGGTCACCGTTCAAGGTTAAAAATGTGTATATACAGTTGTTAAGTGTTGATACAGTGACTTGAAGGGATAATCTGTACTGAAGACCTCTGTATTTTCTTGGAGTACTTTGTGTTGCATGTTGCTTTGGTGGTACAGATTCCTTAGGTGATCAACTTCATATTCAACCTGTTCTATTTGTGCTAAATTATTGGCAGAGTACAGTCGGGTTTCTTGGTTGAAATAAGAGCTTGATTGTTTGTCTGATTTTTTTATATGCGTCATTGATGACTGTTTTCGTGTTCTGGCCCTGTTTGGGTGAGTTGCACTAGGGATTTGCATGCACCAAGGTAGGGATCGATTGATGGTGTTCCTTTCCGTTTGTTCAGTCCGATAGACTGAGAAAGTATAAGTATGCTAAGTTCCTTTCTGTTTG
>JAHRHJ020000817.1:0-48009 GCA_019776745.2 Taxus chinensis
CTCATACCATTGATTCCACGAAGCGGAGGTAACATTGAGTACAACCATCGAAAAAACTTAATTTGTAGGATTTGTACATCACAAATTGCTCGTTTTCCTGCAAAATCAATATAGGGCCTTATGGCTTGTGGGACTGGCGATTTGGCTCTTGACCATAGTTTCCCATGAATTGTCTATCTTGGACATGTGAGTTTATCAGACTCCTGTCCATAAATTGTTTGTGTGTGCACTCGACAACAATTGGCAAATTTGATTTTTTTTGTATACGTAAAAATTAATAGGTTTTTAGTTAGACATGGTGTAAACACCTAAGAATATGCCTTACACGGTTGCAGTGTCATCCAATCCAATCACTTAACGACACTTCAGTTAAATCCCCATACTGTCGCTCCCACTCTCGAATGCCCATTCACACACCTTCTTGGTCAATATTCCTCCTATAAATAATCAACTTATTTGGCTAATATCTCCTTATTAGCTAAACATTCCTCTTTTGACCATTCAGAACCCCTATTCTCTCTAGACCACTTCTAATTGGCTCGGAGGCTATCTAGCATTCACAATTTGGTTATCCTTCCCCTCCCAACTCTCAATGAGTCGATAATAACTTTCTAATCACAGTTTACCTAGCCTAATCCTAGCTACTAAGTCCTAAGCATGTTTTATCCTAATCTAATTAAACCAGTGCTTTTTGAGCTTTACGTCCCACATGCAAAACCCAAATTCCAAATTTCTCCCAGTGGAAAACTATAAATACAAGCTAAGCCTACGCATGTCAATTAACAACTTCACCCTTCAAGTCCTTCTCTCTAAACACTTGGAAAGGCATTAAGAAATCATTTGTGAATAGCTTAGATATCGAACATTTAGATCTTGGCCATACTCCATTGTTAGAGCTCTTCCATCTTGCATGCCTCACTTCATAAGCAAGGTTATTATGAGGTATCGTAACTTGGTCCTTGTAGCCATTTTAGAGAGACCTCTTCACCCATCCATTGAAGTAACAACACATCTAAATTTGAATTGCTTAGAATCTATACTAGGTTTATGTTTATTATGAAGCTTTCATGAGTATGAGAGTAATATGAGTATGCTAGGTTTTTAATATTTGTTTTCAATTTTTATATATGGCAAGATAGTTTTCTTGTTTAGCTCTTATCGCAGGGTGCAGGATTAATAAAGAAAAGCTTTGAGGTTCTTTTACCTCATTCCATAGCTTGTGTAACTTTCCATTGCATACAGATGGTTTGGAAATCCATATGATCCGATAGCTTAGGTTTTTATAGCAATCATAAAGCAAGATGTGGGGGTTTAATTTCACTTTTTTCTCCCAAATGATGAGCTTTACTTATTGACCATGGCATCAACCCCACCAACCATGCCATATGGGTCCTCTTTAACGTGGATGCCCACCCTTTTGGCCTCATTAATAGTTACGCCTTGAACGATGTGACCGAAAGGGCCGATCTGTGGCGGTGGATTTCCAACTCCATTCCCAATGCTTACTAGGTAATAAGTGGAGATTTTAATATGGTTGAGTCACCTAATGATAAATGGTGGCAACTTTGCTATGAGGTGGAGTCTAGGACGAAAGGAAGACATGGTATTTCTATTGGGGTTAGCAAACACCAGTTTAACATACAATATATAAGATCTAAGCCTACATTGAATAAAAGTGGATATTCTACCAAAGAAATATAATGAACAAAGAAGGCATAAATCAAACCAAATTTTAAACTGGTTCACCCAGTGTGGTCTACGTCCACCAAGAACCAAGCCAATCTATTATCTAAGCTTTGAAAAGATATATCAAGAAGATTTGCAATCTTCCACCCCTCTCAAAATCGTACAGTAGTTTCTTTCCTCAAGCTTTTTTCTTCATCACCAAGAATTTCCATCCTCACCAACTTTTGCAAGTTTCTCTTTCTATTTCTTGTTAATAATCTTCTTTTCTTAGTACTTCTAAATCTAAATACTTCTAAACTTACTTCTAACCCTAGCTTTTATGCTTAGATAGTCAGGAGAGACGTAGGGCACGTAGCCAGGTAGTACAATCAAGAGAAATACTTTAATGCGAACAATAGATCGAATGCCTGAAGGGATAAACAGCCCGCAGAGGTACTCGAGGCCGGGGAGCCCTAACCACTGCCGATTCCCTCCTGCTTGACCGTGCCGGGCCGGGGGGGACCACGACCGTTTCCCCGGACCGAGTGCCGATCTATTTGCGACAAGGTTTCCATGGCCTGCTAAACTAAGTAATTGAGAGCCACAACTTACCAATCGCCCACTTGGGATAATGCGCTGCACCATACCTATATACGTCATACTGGGATTGTGCCTTACTTTGGCGGCCGCTCAAGCGCAAACGCGAGACCAACAAAGAGAAGGGGTAGCTCCAATACGTCGCCTGAGCTAAGGCTTCATAGCATATCGGCAGGGTGCTGCTTCATGAAGCTTTTCCAAGAGGCACGGGCCCATCCTCCCAACCTGCGGTATGAAGGAAACCTCAATTGAATGTTTCGTCGCAATGAAACCGGAGGCGGGGGCCAAAGGAAGGACACTAACGGGCACGGAGAGGGGGAGAAGCACTTGTGGCGCATTGCCGAACCCTTCCTGACACCTACTCATCCATATCTCTCCTGGCTAGCGCGATAGCGGCACAGACTCGGCTCTGTAGTCGACAAAGCCACAACCGTCGGGAATCTGGAAAGCTAGCGAACGGGGGGCCACCGACTAGAAAACGATATCCAGTAGTGCGCCTTCGACCATCTAGAAGCGCCAGCCAGAGCCAACCCACATAGCCATGAAGGAAGGATCCAAAAACCTCCATACATACTTGCATGCAATGTCCCTGGCAAAGACCTGAGGATCTATTGGACTACTTGCCATGCGGGGTACCGGGAGTAGCCAGATATCACTCACAACTCCCACTGCTTGGGCATGTTTGGCTTGTCAAAACCATACCTACAGGAGACGTGCCAACGGCTAAGCTTGGACTCGGTCAGGTTTTGACCGCCTCAGGTGAGAAAGACCTTTCATTTTGCAAGTGGAAGGGGCCCCATAAGGGGGGCGAACGGGTTGGCAGGCTGCAGTTGAACCGTTGCAACACCGTGTAGATATATCTCTAAGACCAATATACTTCTAGTTTCCGATCTCTAGTAGTTGCATGCCAGAGTCCGTTTTGTACAGCGCCTAAAGCCGGCAGACAAAGGTGGAGCGAGCGGGCGCGAAGCTCACCAATGTCCGGCACTCGATCCTATAAGAACATCTCATCCACAATAGAGTACCAAAATATATAGCTTCCCTTTTCAGCTTCTTGAAATAAACCAATTGGCAAAGGCACAGCGCAAGACCGGGCGCATGCTAAACAGCAACTCATGTACCATGTCCGTGGGGGAGCGGCGTGAGCCCATATATGCTCTTTTTTCAACCTGCATACTAGTTGCTTCCGTCCCGTGAAGTCATACCCACGTGGGACGGCGCAGAGTAATCTCGGCACGGGAAAACAAAAAAAAAAAAAAACAAATCACCATGAGGAGCTCTTCACATCTAGTTCTCTCAATCAAATCTTTACTTTTACTAAACTCAATACATACGAATAAAATCATCTTAATAGGAGAAAATCTTTTCACTCAGTTAATAACCGCTTTTTGTTATCCCTTACTGCAATCTTGCCTTGTACCTTTTCTGTCGCACCCTCTTCTTCCGTAATCCGGTAAACCCACTGTTCTACAATGTTTCTTACCTCTGGAAACTTAACCAAATCCAATGTGTTGCTATCTAGGGGAGTCCATCTCCTCCATCCTCTATACTCCCACTGAAACGTGATATTCTCCGCATTTCCGCATCTTCAAGCTCGTAGGTTCACCACTATCATCAAATAGATAATAGACCTAGAAATGTGCAAATCTTTTGGAAGTCTAACTTACCCTTTGGGACCTTCTCACAGGATTTAAGGTACCAAGCTCATTTGGCCTCTTCGCCATTCCTATCCAAATTGACAGTGCTAATGCCATCACCTCTAACCGACGTTGGTTCTGCTAATCGATTGCCGATTGGTACCTCGTAACAGATACCAGTGCGTTTGACTGATCCGAAGGAGGGGGGGGGGGGGGGTGGGGGGGGGGGGGGGGGGGGGGGTGTTGGGGGGGGGGTGGGGGGGGGTTCGGGGGGGGGGGGGAGTCACTTACACCGGTTTACGGTGTAACCTTTCAGTATCTTTAATCTGAGAGTTTTCATTTTCAATTCACACGTTTCTCAACATGTTCATCACTGGGTACCAAAATTTGATCATGTACATTCTCTTGTTCATTCCAGTAACCATCACGACTCCTATAATTTTAAATTCTCTAACTCCCAAAAATAGAAACAAAATTACCATATCCATAACCATGAACGTGCATCTCGTGATTTTTGTGCATCCAACTTTTTCTGATTTCCTTTATCACTCACAAAGCTTTTTGAATCCAACATTGAGAAAAGAACGATCAACTCTTTTTCGGTCCAGCTTCCTCTGGTAATTCCTCCATGTAGTGAACTGAAGGCCCACGTAATAATACCGTTATACTCAACGATGTTCCCAAACTATAAGGGAAATCTGAAGGTATCCTCTACTCTGCACACGGTCCATGCTTGTCCTGTTCGTATTTCCTACAACACCATTTCTCCTGTGGTGGTCGTGACCAGTTTTCTCTACATATCCATTCACTGACAATATATTGAAATCCTTGACACTACAAAATATTCACCACATTGTCAAGCTAAAGCACTTTAACTTAGAATTTGATTCATTCTCAATATGACTTCCAATATTTTTAAAATCTCACAGAACAACTCATGTACTTTTAATAAGACCCATCACCTTTCTTGTTATCCTCTCAATGCAAGTACCATAATCTAGGATCCTCCACCAGAAGCTACCTGAGCTGGTCCTCCCACCTATCTTGTACAAGCTCCAATTTTTTACTCCTTTTATTTCCCAATTTTGAGAAATCTCCCTCTCCTTTTAATTTCAAAGGATACAAGCTACATAGAAATCAAGGTCGAACTATTCAATACTGATAATTACCCTTATCCCTTTAAATCTTATTCCTTTTTGACCTATTGACCCACCCTATTATGCCGCCATGCTGCACTGAATCTGACTTAGAATGGAGAAAAGGAATCATAAATAAGGTATAAATATAACGTCCTACCTGCTTACCGCTTCCCAACAAGACCCTTGGCGACTTCCAAGAGTCTCCTGTAAAAGTAACCATGTAACCAGATTCACCTAGTTGGCATACAGAAAAAGATTGCCTCTGGGTTTGACACATTCTCACATCTTTCAATACCATGTATTTCCTTATTAATGTTAGATGAACTTCCCCTTGTCCCCATTAATATTACAGGTTCATATTACCCAAATCCAGCCCAAAATTACCTGGCTTAATTCTGTAAATAACCCTTATCAGGGGTTTGCCTGAACAAGCTCCTGAATCTAAACCCCTGATTTAATTTTACTATCTAACGAAAGATAAGAGCATCTTGCATTACCTCTGATGTAGATAAGATTTGCTTCTTGCCTTTCTCTTTTTGTTGGTTCTCGTTATCCTTTGACCAATATCTTTCTTTGGGCATGTCCTTTCTTTCCACCCTTCCATAGTAAATTCCCTTAACTTTTGATTAGATTTGCTATCCCTTGAATGGATTTCCCTTACGCGTACTCTTGGGATTCTCTCCTTCTTGCTTGCCCTGTTTTTCTACATTCCAAAGCATTGTCAGATGATGATTCTCTATACTCCTCCTACGAATTTTCTTCATTCAAGATTATATTAACCACATCATCAAACTGCAAAATATTATTAGCAAGATTATTACTAACATCCTTACAATTGTCCTACTCAGGAAAAGAACATAAGATACAAATACTTTACTTCATCTCAAATGGTATAGCACTTATTTTAACTGAGTTATAATAGAGCAAAAGCAGGCAAAGACTAGATGCAGATTCACCTTCTGCTATTAGAACTAATGGTTTCTTCATACTAAATTTTATTTGAGAACACTGAGTTTTTCATATAAATTAGCAAGATATTTCATTAACATCTATGGTGACGCCGCTACTATCAGAGGGGAAGCCATGGATGCTGCAGCGCATCTTATAGATCCCAAAGCCTTTCCTTGTCAAAATCTTCCATTCTTCATCAGTCATCTTCGTAGGCTAACTTCTCATCCCATGGTACTACAAATCCTTGATACAGATAATCCTCATTACATCTTCCATATTGATAAGTTCAGCCGGCAAATTCTCTACCTTGTTAGTTATTAGCTTCCTGCCCTTGTTGTAGCTCCCATTCAATCAGAACACCCTTTATGAGTAAATGACTGTCAACACCAAAACCCTCAAATCAGCTCGGATACCATTGTTATGGTTAGCACACAGGGTGGTAAGACAAGATATCAAGCGAATCAGAGCAGGCAAAGACGTGGAGATTCTACTAAATAAAAATACACAACAAGAGACCTATCAACACCATGTAACGTGTTCACCCGTTGGCTACTCCACCAAGAAACAACCAATGTATCATCCATCTTTGAAAAGATATCCAATGAATATTTACATCTTCCAACCGCGCAAAGGGGACATACTTGCGGGGCCCGCGATTGGTGCGTCAGCACCCAGAATTCTCTCGCTCACCACGGTGGCAAGTGGTTTTTTCAAGGTTCTGTGTAGCATCTTAGTTCTTACTTCTAAACCGAACTTTTAGCTTATATCTCCCTTTATAGACTTAGGGTATTTTAATCCATGTAATTACAATCAATAGAAATAACTGTATGCGAAAATAGATTCTCGCTCGAGAGGTATGAAACATCCCACACAGTTAACTGACGCTGTTAACCCTAATCGTTGCCGTCCTTCTTGACTTGACTGTACACCGGTCATACCGACCATCGTGTCCTTGGGACCACTGCCAGTCTCGCTTAACGATGCGTTGCTGTATTTTCCTCAAGTTTCCATGCATCTAACCTGAGTAGTGAGCTCCCAACTTAAGAATTGCATGCTAATAAAATTTGGACTTTTTTTTAAATCCTAACCATCTCACTTTCCCACCTCTAAACTTGATTATATGTGGACCAATCTACGTGGAGGAAAAAATCGTCTTCTTAACCACTTGACAGATCATGCTTGCAACTCATTAGGTTGAGGGTGATAACAGTTTTTCTATGCCCAGTGGAGTTATGCCTAACTTTGGATCATCAACATAATGTGAAGGAGTATGCATAGTAGTATGAGATGTATTAGTGGAAGTAATATTAGAAGTAACGAAATCATAAGGAGATACTATATTAGTAGTTGGACTAGAAGAATAATCAATATACACCGGTGAGTGATTGTCAATACTGAGCAAGTAATCATTAAGAGAATCATCTAAAGTTTCCTTTGAAAATTTAGGAGGAGGATCACAAGTAGCCGTATAACATGGTGTACAATGAGTAAAGGCTATTGGATCGTCAACAATGCTAATGCCTATAGGAGAATATTCAAAACAAGTAAGCAAATGTTGTTGGCCATCTAAAAGTTATTGTATGATATGATAGGCTGTAGTAACAGTACTATATAGAGCTTTGAGCTCAGCTATGTCATCCTCATCATAGATAAGGTTAACGCTAAAATGAGACATGATGGGTGAAGAAGATGAAATATCTCTATCCATTAGGATTTGATCGAATCTTAGGGCAAGTTATTTAAAAAGACGGGTTCACAAAAATGATTAACTAAAATATGAAATCGATATCTATATTTTATAGTTAATCTAAGCAGGTAAAAAAATGCAAGAAATGGTATAAACTGAAATACCAATTCTAAATATTTTATTTTAATATTTAAATGAAATGTAATAATGTAAATAGGAGTGATAGGATACTAACCTAAATTTGACTTACCTCACTGTATGCTGGACTTGGGTAGGCTCATGTGAGGACGAGGTAGAATATGAAGGTGCTACCAAGGAAATTACTAACATTCCCATTTTAAGGATTTAGAAATAAGGGATTTTTTTTTACACAATGTTCTCTGTTCTAAATAAATCATCATTTAGAACACACATTCCATGCCAATCAATCTCATAACAGATAACCATATGCAGCTGTAATGACTCGATAAATTACCGATCCCTCATTCCATGACTCGGTTACCATCCGATCTCTCATGTTTGTCTTTAAGTATAGAATACTTTATGTATACTATGTATACTTGGTTTTCCTACCCTATTCTGGGTACTGAGTGATCTATTTAAAGAACCTATCTAAATATTTGTTACCAATATTCATCTGACATCACGTTTCTTTAAACTAGGTGACATAGGACAATGCAACCAACAGCTTGCGATACTTTGGCCAAATATTTTCAACATACTATTCATGTTACTATTCCTAGACGGCATACTCGTCATTTCGGAATATGTCCTTCACCTCACTCTACTGTTATCTAGAATGGTCTTTACTGACCTCTGTCAGTCCACTTGCCCAAGGTTTGACCCTAGCCCAGGTTAGCAACATAATTTATTATAGGAAGATGCTCACGATGACTTAGGGCATATGGGCATACTCACCCAACCTAAGTCATCCAAATGTGCCTAGGTACCCTAAGTCATAGAAAGCTATTTCCTATTCTAAACATGCTACTAACTTGACCTAGAGAGAAACTAAGTTCAAGTCCAGATGTGTGTAGATCTAGATGAACAAATACGGAAGGGTGTTGCCACATGTCAACTGCAACACTGTATCCTCGAGAAGCCCTTGGTCTTCTCAAAGGTACAGTCCTGCAGTTGGCATGTGTGCCAACATCTGTTAGAACTGATTCATCATGATGTACATACCCCTTGGTGGTCATTAATTCATAATTAAATTTGGATTAAGATTCAGATTGCAGAAACCATGCCTAACCCTAATTCCAACATTCATTAAGTTCTTTATCCATAATTAATCTGATTTGACATTGAGAACTTCATTAACTCATGTTTGCATTGATGTTCAATAACTCGGCATAACAAGTAGTTATCCCAAAAATAGGGCAACAAACATCAAATGGTTAATTTTTAATGCAACCTAGCTATCCAAAGAAGGTGTATCATCCACCTAGGTTCAGCTAGTGTTTAATTTATATAAATGAAGTACAAAAATTAAAGATCATAACCACCATTCCTTTTATTTTTCATTCTTTTGAGAGAGGAAGAGTCTTCCTCTACATGATTAGATGTTAGGGTTAACATAACCTTTTTATCATTCATCACTCATATAGTTTAATTGTATGTCCAATACATATTTCATTATTAAACTATAGTTGTTTAGATAGAGAATGACATCTTTTGCAACTTAACAAGTTTCACTATAGTAAGGGAGATTGTACTATCCCCTTAATCCAACTTATTAATTGATAACATTAATAGTATACAAACAGATATAAAGAATATCGACAAGATATCATTACTATTTCCTTCATACAAAGTACAAGAGAATTTACACCACAATTTGGAGTCAGTCTCCAAACCTTTCAATTCATCATGATAAAATATACACTTTACAAGACTATGCATTTTAGGCATACTGCATGTCGATCAACATTAAGATCATAAAAGAACATAAATTTTCTTTTTCAATACAACTCAAGAATGAATCGAAATTCTTTACAAAAGATCCAGACTTAAATAAGCCAATACATCATAAAAAAAATTTCCTTCTTTTATCACTTACGAAGTCCATCTGCAAAAATTGCTAGCACGGGTCAGTTCATTGAACTGAGCATGATAAGCACTAAGCATTAAAATGAAGTGCATTCCACTAATTGTTCCATTAAAACAACTCTGCTTTAATGAAACAATTAATATATCATACAAATAAGCATAAGTAATAACAACCAGAAAAGAAGTACAAATAATGAGTCTGAATTCACTTTTAAGAAAAGAGCATAATATAATCAGCAACCACTGCATTATATCATATAAGAATTGACCCAATCAATTACTTATTTAAACAAACAACAGATCTTGTCGTCTAATTATTTCATAATTCTTTCTGAATTGAAATACAGAATTTAACTTTACTACGTAACAAAAAGAGTTACTTTCAGCATAGTACATATTTAGGATGATTCATCCTACAAATTAAATAAATAAGAAAAAGAATCAATACAGACTATCCATGATTCACCATTCATCTGAAAGATAGAAAACTGGTTCAGAAAGTACATAACTGATTACCTACATAACTGCATCAATCAAGGAAACCAATAAAAGGATTCACCATTTAAGAGACAACATCTAATACAAGAATCCCAAATCAATCTGAGAAGGGAGAGAGAATCAAAACAGTCTACTTGCAAGCCTTAAATAAATTCTACATTATAGAAGATATCATCCAAAGATCTGAAAACCATACATTCCAAAAATCAAGGCAAGACTTACACAAGGATAATCTCTTCTCGTGTCCATCCAGGGAAGATTCATAATATGATAGAGTGCAAAAAGAGGAGTCCTTCCAATAAAAAAATCCAAATGGAGCATGACTCAGTCAAACAAAGCAGTTGGTCTAAACATGATTACATTTTCCCTTCTAAAGGACAGACTCAGCTGTTCATTTTCCACATCAATACACAATTGACTCAATACAAATTAGTTGAGATCAAGAAAGATCAAATGGGGACGTTTGGGTTTTTCCAGTACTAAGAATGACAGTCCCAAAGTTGCCTAAACATACAACTATTTCCATGAACTTTCCACAGTCGAATAGCAACAAAATAAACTAAACAATCCACAAGGAAGTTTCCATTTCAGAAGAGTGAGTTCACACTATTTCATACAAGATAGAAAGGACAGAAAATCCAAATTCAAGAAGTCGAACAGGCCTAAGAGAGTAATCACTCTACAACATAGAAGAGAGTCGAGCTATAGAGAAGTTCTATCAAATGAACTTAACTTTACAAAAGTTAAAGGAAACTCAAATAGAAAAGATCCGATCAAGAATTCATTTCTTTTGTATTATCAATTGAATTCCCATTTCTATTTCAAACTCAGAGGTTCTTTTGCTAGTTCCCAAAAGAGAATACAAAACCAAACACACAGGTTTATAGGAAACAACACTTCTTTTCCCTTATGAATTCATACTTTATCAAACAAAAATATCAACACTAACCTGGTTCATCTATTCCACGTTGTTTAAACACAAGTTCGAGTTCATTCTACAGAGAAAAGTATACAGTACAGTCCCAAGGTAGAAGTAAAAAATCTGGACAAAACAAGATACAGTCCACAAGAGTAACCTACTCCTTTCTCCTTTTAAAGACCTAGAAATCCATTCAAATGAATCTAAAAGAGAATACTAAAATCCAACACAAGTATTAAGCTAAGAAAAGTTTCTATAATACTCACAAACTCAATAGTAACAAAAATACCAACTAAAATAACTTTCACAACTCCATCTATCACATAAGATCGAGACAAAGAAGTTCAGTGCAAAGAAGGTAATTGTTCCAATCAATTAACACAAGAAGAAGTACGAACACAACACTTCCCTATACTTCAAAAACCCATTAACGACCACTTCCAAAAGAGTTTGAATTCACACCGAAGGGTAAGTAACAATACAGTCCCGAACCAGATGTTCTATATCCTCACAACAAGATACAGTTCCATAAAAGGTCCAACATCCTCCTATCAAAACAATCTAAGACTTTCAAACAAGATGCAGGTTACCCAAGACAGAGTAGAATATCCTCAACGTTTACAAGCCATTATATGCTCAAAGTAATGGTACAGTCTAGGATAGAAGTTCTACAAACCTTCCAAACTCAAGATGCGTCCAGGAGAAGGTTCCAAAAGAGACTCAAATCAAAACCATTTAATCAAGATCTTTTTGAGCAGATAGTCTCGAATATGAGTTCTAAACAAACACAAAGCCTTGAATAGATACATTCTGGGATAGAAGTACCACAATCCTTCCAACTCAAGAGTCTAGGTGAAGAATCCAAAAGAGACTCCAAAAGCAAAAAAGCCTCGAAACATCAAAGCCTCGAATACAAGTTCAGAACAAACACAAGTCTCAAATATAAGTTCATAACAAAACACAAAGCCTTGAATATACAGAACAAACACAAGAATATGAGTTCAGAACAAACACAAAGCCTCGAATGCGAGTTCTAAGAAAACACAAGGCCTCAAAAGTTCCATATGCATATCAACATTGAACTTGCGCAGAGAGAAACATCCAAAGACTAACATTATCATGCAATGGATTCATATCCAAAAATCACAGAGATTCTTTCAACCAAGAAAGTAAATAACCAGACAAAACATGCAACCATTTATCTCATGAGAGCAGAATTATTTTAATGAAACATTTAGAAGAAAGCAAGAAATCTTAATGGGTAGAGCCTATCATGCCTGATAGTGCTTCTTCCAATTCGAAGGAGAATTCCATCCGAGCTTCCAACTTTTTTTCTCCTCTAAGAAAGATCAAAACCAAACATATCTTTCTCCAATGCCTCATATACTTTCCTTGGATCAAAAATAGACCAGAGAAACCAAAAATAGCCACAAAGTGAAAGTCAAACTGCTGGTTTGAAGAACCAGATAGCTCCATGCAGAGAAAAAATCAAAAAGCATGCAAGACCAAACAACCTCCAACAAATCCACCCTCATAGTTTCCAAGACGGTTTGCTCACAAATTTGAGGTTCATTAATGCCATTGATTACAAAATTCCTGCCTATCTCTCCTTGCCACCACCATCCTAAAATTGGTGAAACCTATTTCAACTTCAGCATGCATTTCCAACTTTAGTGAAGACTCCACGTAAGTCCCACTAACTTTTCATGCTTCCGCCTAATGGACAGTTCATTTCCCATTTATTACAAAAAATCAAATCTCATAAATAGCTTTGGAACCACCACCTAGCCTCCCATTTTCCATACGACCCTTAGGTCCCCCTTTCCACATTTCATTAGTTAGGATAGGTACCATTAGCTTAGGATAAGACCTTAGGCTAGTTTAGAAATAATAACCTTAGGTTTAATCAAAATCATTTCAATAAGTAATTTCCACCTTAGGTTAGATCAAAATTTACAACCAAATAGTATTAGGTATTAGGTTAAAAATAGCCTAGCATTACCTTAGGTTATTTCTCCCTTATTCCATTTAGTACAACAACTTAGGTTAGGACGTCATCCCAACAAAATAGAATATAGCTTAGCAGGTAGGTATAATACCTTTGTTTAGAATACCGTTAGGATAATCCCATAGGTTTAGGATTTAGATTCCCTTCATAGTCGTGAAGTAGGCTTCATTCCGCTTACATCGTTAAATGTCCTGAGAGATCAATCCCAAAGATCCGAGCACAAAACATACAACCGAATGCAGGCACGATCTTACAAGACAAAAATAATTTGTAAACATAAAAAATTTCAGTCTGCTACGTCTCTCAACCTATGAATGTCAATTTACCATTCAGTATGGTAAGGAGATTTAAAACATTCCTTGGATCACTGGAATTGATCCAAGGATGAGTCAGTTAAAAGAGATAAGTTTGCAACCCTCAAAACCAGATTGTAACTCACCTATCAGAAGTGAAAATGGATTCTTGCAAGCCATATCATTTCAGTCTAATGAATCCAAGAGCAGAAATGATTTATCCATAACAAGCATGATCTTCAACAATCAAGGGAACACACCTCATTCAAGAAAATCACATGCCAACGCTTGCAATGCAATAGAGAAATATAACAGTTTTTCAAAGTTGTTATAGGATTGGGGCGCATGTGGGAATTTTGGTCTGTAATCTAGGCAATTTGGTCTGCAAAAAAGATCAGGATCTACAACTGACAGTGTCACTAGATCTTCGCAATATCTTAGTCTTTGTAATGTAGTTGTCGTAGTGGCTTCATTTATGTTGCTGTAAGTTAGTGACGAAGATCTACCTACACAACCCCATACAAAGCATAAAATTCCTAAAAAATGATGCATATGAAGGGACAATGGTGGACTTACAATTAAGTGTTGTACTACATTCCAGACCCAATGTAGTTCTATGTGCATGTGTGTACAATTGTGTGCCTAGGGTTCCCTATCACCAATGACACAGAAGTACGGGGAACTAACTAGATGGAAAATGCAAATGGTGGATGGAATAGAATGAATACAACACTTTCCCCCTATGGTTATGTGATGTAGATGTAAATGATGCCCAAATGCAGTCCTTTTCCTTAGTAGATAGCTAGCTCTTCATAGTAGATAGTCCACCCATAAGATAGTGATTATGTTATGTTTATATATGGATATCTTGTTCAAATTTTGACTCTAATGACCTGACATGCCAACTAGTACCTATGGGAATGAGAGGGAAAATGACAAATACTAACCTCGAATAAGTAAATTAGACCCAAGTGTTATGGGGACTAGGGAACCTAAAATTAAGGACTGGGGTGCCCATGGGCACCCCAGTACTACCCTAGGTGCCCTAGTCAAAGACTAGAGACGAAAAATGACTAAATAATGACACCTGATACTCCCTGAGAGATGAATAGAACTGTGTAAATAAATGACGACTGTGCAAGAAAAATGACGATGACGACCGACTAACTGATGACAGGACTAAGGGATAAGCCATTAGTGAATACTTTTCTTATGCGAGATCCATATATAAAATAAAATACTTGGTGGTATAAATGTAATAGTAAGTTTGTGATTTTGTGACTACAGTATGACATATATGGATGTAGCGATATATGGGGGCTTTCCCCCTAGCGAAACTATGTTTGTAACTATGATTTTTAACGATATATATATATATATATATATATATATATATGGATGTTTGGTATTATTGTGTTTTGATGATGCTCATTGACATGTGATTTGATGATTGTTGTTCATATGTTGGTTTTTGATGTTTGATTCGTATTACGTTAATGATTATGTTGATTTTAAATAGATGATGATGTAGTAATGCTTGAAAATTGGATTGTATGTATGAATGAAGATGGACAATATGTGATATATAGTAATAGTGTATGTGAGATGGTGAGAATAATACATTACTAAGTGTAAGAGATGTAAATGATTGATGTAGGCATGTGTAAGTATAATGAAGAGGGGGGAAGAAAAGTGATGCCCCCTAGTGTGTGGGAAGAAAAATGAGGTTCATTTATATAAGACCCCTCGACAATAAAAAATGAACCATAGAACAAGAGTGCTTCCTCAGGAAATGGATTGATAGTGTGTGCTAGATAGATAGATCAATGAAGCATAGAGTGTGAAGATGGGGAAAATTTATTATTGTAATAGATCCGTCAACATTCATGTAAGAACAACAAGAACATGAGTGCATCATTGGGTAATGAGGTGATCATTCAGAAATCACCTACCAAAGATGGAGAGGCCTGGGAGGCATAGTGGATCATGTGAGGTGGTAGCAGTGTGAGTTTAAGAGTTGAACTGAATGTCAGATGAAATGTTGTCAATAATGGGAGATGTAGTGGTAGGAAGCACAATTTCTGATAGATTAGGTAGCCAATGAGATGTGGTAGTACTGTGAGGAGGATGAGATGATGCGGTGATAGATGCACTAGGTGGAGGACATGGATGGATAATGATTTTAGGAGATGGATGAGTGAAAATCTTAAAATCAGGTAAAGGCAACAAGTGAACAGTGGTGGAAGCACGCTTATGCATAATGGTAGAAATAGATGGCTCATGAGAGCGAGAGCAAAAGGCAATAACACCCTTATCTTCTAATTTTTGCAACTTGTCATGAAGGGAACAAAAATCATTGTCACGGTGGTCATTGATGCAGTGAAAATTACAATAAATACGATCGTTTTGGCGATGAAATCGATGAGGAGGAGGATTTTGATTAGAGGGTGAGTGAATTAAGCACTTATCAAGAAAAACACGTGAGAAATCATGAGACTTAGCAACATGTGAGAAATGAAGGAAAAAACAAAACAGAAATGATTGAATGCCTTGATTAAAATATGTTGCAAGCTCTAGAATATATACAAATAGAATCGGTTATAGGTGGAGATAACCGAAAGCAATTAGGATAACCAAAAATGCCATGAAGGCATAACTACGTACATTAAAAAATGTAATAGCATATGTTAACATTTCCCCCTTAATACAATGTTTATAAACATCATATTTCCAGATGGTGGAACCCCTTATTTCAAACACAGTAACAAGTTTTTACACTCTTTGTTTATCCTACACAACTTTGAGGTGGCATGTCATCTTTCTGGTTTCATGGTCTTGGTGAAACCTTGGTTTTTCCTTGCAAGATTACCATAAACCTGGAAGTGACATGATTGCATCTCTTTCCTAACACCTTCGGTGGTTTTTGGTTTCCTAGATTACCACGAACCCATATGGTTTTCTATTTGAAGGTTGAACACGAATTTGGAGGTGACAGGAGATCTCAAAATGTACACTTCGATGGTTTCTCAGATTTCTAAAAACCATTTTTGAAGAACCAAACACTACTTTAGGGTTTTTTCTCCTCACAATGTTCTTCATTCAGGAGGTACCAAACTGGAAAATGCTCAGCATTTTTAATTGAAAAACACACTATGATAAAACACATTACGCATAAAAAATAACTAACAAAAATGTCAGCATAGAAATGATGCACCTCTGTCATAGGTAACTGACTAGAGGACGCAAATTGTCCTCCAACCTCTTTGTATCCTTCAACCTCCAGTAATTTTCTACTTATTTAGAAGATATGGATTTGAGGCACATTTTACAAATGATTGAAAACACTTCTACATCTCTTATGTACATTCACTGGCGAATATATTTACTAGGCGTAAGCTTCAACATTATACACAACCACTTCATGGGTATCCTCATCAATTTTAATTTTTTTTTTAGGATATCTATCAACCCAATCTTGATTCTCCTCAAGGATTAGACGCTTCACCATATTCTCATTGATGTGAATATTAGGCTCATATATGAAGGTAATTGTTGCAACGGGTGACCACTTTGCATGGTCCTTACTGATACCTTTTCTGGCTGTGACATAAAGTTTTAACTCTTTACCACGATGGAGATTCACAATGATTAGATCCCTTTACATGTTGGGGTTAAAATCATTAATAGATTCAGAGGTGACGTGGGAGGTGACATCGACTGGATCGTCATAAGGATTGAAGGAATCGAGGTCAAAGATGGTGACATTGACAAAGAAATACAACCATGTTTGAAATAGGTTGTCACGTTTGAAGCAACAAAACACCAAATTCAAATACCAAGCATAGGTTTTACTCTTATATGTTGGTCGTTGTGCAAAGCAGGTTGTTTGGGTGCTATAATTGGTCACTCAAATCCACACCAAAGCCAAACACATCATGTGAAACACGTCTTCCTTCTGATCACTTTGCAACACCAGGACAACAAGTATTTGGATTTATCTTGCTTTTATTTATGCTATGAGTCTCCCACGAATAAGAAAGTTTCTGATTTCAAGACAAATTGTGCCAAAAAGTGTCTAATTTATACTCCATGACTCCAATAGATCAAAAACCGCCATGCCAAAGGTCACTCCAAAATATGGAATGATGGATCAGAGCCAGGAATGATAGATAAATGCCAAATCTTTTCTTATGTTGTTTGTTTCCACGTCCAAGAGGTCTTCTCCAGGTTTCCACACACGCTGAGACAAGAGATGATCCGATACCAATGAATGAAAAAACAAAACAGAAATGATTGAATTCCTTGATTAAAACGTGTTACAAGCTCTAGAATATATACAAAGAGAATTGTTTATAGGTGGAGATAACTGACGGCAGTTAGGAGAACCAAAAATTCCATGAAGGCATAACTACGTACATTAAACATTGTATTATCCTATGCTAATAAGAAATGCAATGGCTCCTGAGTAGGAGATGGAGAAGTATTAGGTGGAGACTAATCCGTTCAAGGAGATGGAGGACGCTTATATGGTGGAGGGGATGGAACTTTCTTTGCAAGGTAGAGGAGATGGAGACCTAGGAGGACAATAGCTAGTAGAGGAGAATAAGTAGAAGACAATGTAGTAGAAGGAGTAGAAGGGGGTTCTATAACATGTGCAACAATTAAATCTTGTTCTAAATCAATGAATTTATAGCATAAAACCATAAATGATTCACATGTATCATATTGTAATTTTTCTTTCAATGTAGGAATCAAGCCATGACAAAAGATAAATTGTTTCTATAGATCAATAGGCTAAAATACTAACTGATGCATTCAAGAATTGAATCATAAAATCTAATCTCGAATAGGTTATTTCTTTCCTTGATGCAAGCTAAGTAAATGATCATGTGTAAGTCGAGGACCAATGTTAAACATAAATCGTCTAAGAAAAGCATCTTCCATTTCATAATATGTATTAATAGATCTATAATGAAAATGGGTATACCATTGAAGAGCATCATCAACAAGACTATGACAAAAATATTTTAGTAATAATCAATCATTAGAATAAGAATCCATAGCTAAACAATAATGCTTAAGATGCAAATATGGATTGCCAGTTCCATTAAAACATGAAATGGTAGGCATGATAAAATCCTTAGGAAAAGTTGAATTGTGAATTTTATTTGGAATAGGATTGCCATGAAGAGAAGCATAGTAGGCTTTGATTTTGAGAGTAAGAGATTGAAAATGGACAACAATATGCATGAGTGATCAAGTATAAGGTGAAGGAATCATAGAAGAAGTGAGAGGCACATGAAGAGGTTGAATTTTTCCATTGTGAGTGATCATGGGGATGTGAGAAGAAGAATCAAAAGATGAAGATGCTATGGGAATGCTAGATGATGTAAAATAAATAAGTTGAGGTATATTAGTAGGAATGGAAGAATCAACGTGAATATCATCTAGTGAAGAAGAAGAGGAAAGAGGAGGAGAAGAACATGGAATATTGATAGAAATGCTAGTAATAGAATCAGAAGAAATAATAAGAGGTGAACTAGGAGTGTTGGAATCATCATGAATGACATTGGAAACAACTTCAGAGGTAGAAGAAATAAGATTGGAAAATTCACGTGGACAACAATCTTAAGAGAAGTAACATCCTCACTAATATGTTCATGATCAGAAATATAATCAACATCACTATCAGACAAAGTTTCACATGCAAGTATTTCATCAAGAGAGTCATCAACATATAGAGAAGTAGGAGGAGAACTATCATAAGATATATATTTTCAATCATTACAAATATTTTCACAAAAAGAAGAAACATGAGATACAACTTTACATTCGTCTTGACTAGTATGAGAAACATCATCATGCACAAGTACATTTTCAACATTAAAAGTAACATCATTTTTATCTACATTATCACATGCAAGACCAATCATATAATCTATAATAGTTCTATCTAGTGATGTAATAGGTTGAGAACAAGGTGTAGTATCACGAGTGCCTATGGAAGAACATGGAGAGCATTTAGTGAAGTTTTGGTTAGGTGAAACGATGCTCACGCTAGAGTTACAAAATGATGGGGTTTTGAGGATTTTGGTACATGAATGAAGGGTTTTTGCTAGGAAGACCTATTTGGGTCACTTGTGACTATTATGATGAATATTATGGGATTTTTTTTAAGTTTTAATGGTCAAGATAAAGGAGTGAAACCAACCTATTTTGAATTTGAATCAAGAAGAATCTATAAAAGTGAATTTTTGAGTCCATTTGTGGGCTAGTCTTGCATGGGGGAAAAGTGTGACCTAGAGGAGAGTGATTTGTAGGTACAAAGGCATGATTTGAAGGATGAACAGATGTGTTTCAGGTTGATTATGTTTTGACAACATGTTTGCAAGATTTTATAGGCAAGACAAGGTGAGAAAGAAGAATATAGAACGACATTAAAGACCTAGGGTTTGAGAAAGGGTTTGTGAGCTGAATAAGTGATCCCCATCAGTCAAGGGTGGATCATACATTATGAAAATTAGGTAGATACCTAGAGCATTGGAAGGCAATTTTTCAACATGCACAACATCCCTTAAGATCGTGAAATCTGGTTACTATTGGCCCAAAATATTCAAGGATTGTTATGAGTGGATTAAAAAGTGTAAAAAGTGTGCATTCTTTGTTGAAAAATAAATATTAGCTTTGTTTCCCCTGCAGCCTATTTCAGTGGATAAGCCATTCATGCAGTGGGGCCTTGACTTCATTGGCATGATCAACCGTTCTTCATCTCAGGGGCACAAGTGGATTTTAACTACCACATATTATTTTACTCATTAGATTGAAGCAGTGGCCTTAAAGGAAGCTAATGAGACCTCGATTATGTCATTTTACGAAGGTATAGTTTGCAGGTTGTGTGTTCCATCCACTATCATTTCTGATAATGCTTTGGTGATTCTTGGTGCAAGGCAATAGATTGGGCTGTTAAGCATGGAATTTATTTGAGTACTTCATCCAACTATTACCCACAAGGTAATGGGTTGACTGAAAGTACTAACAAAAACTTGTTAGGAATCATTAGAAGAACAATCAAAGACAACCAGAGAACCTGACATGCCATGTTGAATTCAGCACTTTGGGCTAATAGAGTGACTCCTAAAAGATCAGTTGACAACTCATCATACAAACTTGTTTATGGTCATGAGGTGAGAATGCCTATTTCAATTGAGCTTCCCGTATTGGATTTATTACATTAGATGGAATTACTTGAGAGTGAACCAATGAAAGTTCGTTATTCAAAGCTTATGGAACTGTAGGAGCTGAGAGAGATCAAGCTCGCTTGCACATGGAGAAGCATCATAGGAATATTAAAAGTACTTTTGATAAGAAAGCCAAGTTCATAATTTTTAATGAAGGAGATATTGTGCTCAAGTGGGAGGAAGATCGAGCAAAGCCAAGGAACCACACAAAGTTCGATACAATTTGGAGTGGTCCCTACATGATTTCAGCTTGCAAATAGCACAATGCATTTCATCTTTCAAGGTTGACTGGAGAGGAACTTCCCATTCCTATAAATGGTATGTTTCTCAAACACTGTTATTGAAGATCTTATAGTGCTGGTTAGAGTAGGTTAGATTAGGATTTCCCTTCAATAAAGTGCATTTCATGCACACTGCAATGTTTTTCAATTCAATAAGTGCATTTCATGCACATGATCTGATTTACCAGATCTTTCCCCAAATTTAGTTTGTTTTTCACAAGGGTCGGTTTTCAAAAAGGGAAATATTATGGTTTTATGCTTTTGAATCCATGCCCAATGGACAAGAGAAAGGCATTGGTCTTAAAGCTAGCATGCAACTTTATCCTGTAAGATCGCCAGAAATGTTGACAATTTTGCACTCGTGTAAAATGGGCAACTCAAAACTTTGTTTCAGGATGGAAGGATTTGATGTGATGGACCTAACTAAGGGGAAGACATACAATTTGATTGATGTTTTGAGTTGCACTAAGTTTAATCAAAGCAAAGAAAACTGCACAACTTTATGGAATCTAGTTGTTGTTAGGAAGTGCAACACCACTCATATATGTTTTCATTCTAGGTTTGTTTTTCATCAAATATTGCATAAAATTCCAATTACAGAAATTAACAACTAAAGCATAGAGACCTTGATAAAGGTGGGAATAAGTCATTCAAAATGATAGATAGAACAATAATAAAGACCTGTTCAGGGAGTTGGACTCCGGAAAACCAAAGTAAAAAAAAAACATCCGAGTTGTTGTTTGTATGCAGAAAGGTACATTATCAAGTTATCTTCAAGGTACAGTCAAATTCCAAATTATTTCTTTATGTCTGAATGTTATTAACTATGTGTTTAGAAAATTTTTCAGAAAAAGAGAATTCATTACACAATCAATATCTATCATAAAACTGAAATGTAGAAGGAAGTATACAACTCAATTGCAGAAATTAATATCATTTATTCATAAAGAACCAAAGCTTAAAAATAGAGTACACAAACATTTCCCATAGTAAAGAAATTACACTAAACCATTTTCAAGCTCAAATGGAAAAAAAATGACAGAGAATGCAAAATTTCATGCTCAGAACTTCACATAGGAAGCAAAAAATGAGCTCAAAAGATCAAAATAATGGCCTCTAATGGAAAATTTTTGAGGGCTTCACCATTTTGAAGAGAGCTCGAAGCTAAAGTGACAAATGATTAGGTTTTCAAACCTTTTACTCCCCAGACCCAAAGGAAGAGTTAAGCTAACTCAACATGAGTTAAGGTAAAGATGTGGCACTCAATGAAGAAAC
This sequence comes from Taxus chinensis, assembly GCA_019776745.2. Lineage (NCBI taxonomy): Eukaryota > Viridiplantae > Streptophyta > Pinopsida > Cupressales > Taxaceae > Taxus > Taxus chinensis. The sequence continues at coordinate 22,238 of JAHRHJ020000817.1, forward strand.
CCTAACCCACCTTGGGTTAGGCCCACCGACAAAATATCTCAAGGGTGAGTCATCATGGAGAAGGGGATCGATTTCCCCATTTAATTATTTTGCATTGACTATAGCCTGTGTTAAATTTTCAAAAGGATGAGTGATTATTCTAAACAATGATAATTGTTTTGACCTTAGACTAAGGTCTTTTCCAAGTATATGTGCCATGTATTTATGCAAAAGGAGCCCAAAACATTATCATAATCAAATTATATGCCAAGATATGAAGGGGGGAAACTTTTCAAACAATGATTATATGCCATCATAAGGACCTTAAACAAATAGAAGTGGCCAATGATTAAAGGTGATCAAACATCAAAACTTGTAAATTATCAAATCCCCATCCACGTATATACCACCCTTTTACAAAGTCATGTGGAGATGTAATAGTTATTTTTAGCATGTGAAAACTTTCATGTCACATATCTAATCACTAAAATACAACATTGAGGATAAAGACAAAGCAATGCATGGACCTTGGAGAAAACTTGCACATCAAGGAGATTTAGAGATTTAAGACTTTGACATTAATTGTAACATGATGTTTATTTTTATCCCTTTATTTATCCATGTAAGTGTAGTTAAACTTAGTCTAATGCTTTTGCTATATAGGTGATTGGAAAAACAAACAAGGAATTTTTAGAGAGGAGAGGTGGAATATTGGCTAATTTTTCCCTTGAATCATAACCATTTACTACCTTTACAATTACAGTGGTGTGTATTATTTTATTAACTCTTGTTAATTGTATTGAAATTATTAAGATTGCAAATTAGAGTGGAAAATATCAGTTGTGTTGTGAATTCCCTCAACAAAAAGAATCAACTGGGATTGTGCTTCATTAATTTGTTCTCAGAACATTGTGATGTTTCAGTCAAAGTCATCAATACTTTTGGTGTATCACCCCATTCTAATTTTAGTTTTCTCCATCTTTCACCCTTAAACCCCACAACAATTTTAGGATGCATCAACAAGAAACCATCCTTTTAATCCTCACCTCACAATAGGGATACCCATAACCTGTGCAGTGTCTTAATTGTTTCTGTAGAAGTGAGGCAGAGACATAGTTAGAACAGTTGAAGTGCACTTTTGAGAGATACAGGATTATCTCCAAGTTGTAGGACTTGATACTTGAGACAAACAACATAGAATGGTTCCTCTACCTAATTCTAATTTTAAATACTCCTACTGCTGGAAATGCAACTATCTAATCCTATTCTAACAATAATGGACCAAGGAGAAGAGAAAGATGCATAAAAAGAGAAATTCTTAACAAAAGTGATAGCACCAAGAAGAGGGGTAAAGAGACACTCTCAGATGAGTGGAAATTAGAGGAAAATGAAAGGGGGGAAGGAAGACATGAGTAGTCCTAAACAACATCCAAACTTTCATTTCCATGGAGCATAACATAAATGAACCTTGATAATAAACATGCACACTATACTAAGTAGATGGAGAGGCATTAAAATGCAATAAAACACCAGCTAGGGCAAAAGTAGCAAAAAAAACATGAATTATATTACCTTAAGAAGATGCACAGGTCATGACAATGGAGGAAGAAGGCATAAACACATTGTAAAATTTAAATCAGAGGTCTGTAACTCAAGAACACTTGTGCCACACTTTGAAATGATGCCCTTGCATTCTAAGAGTATCAAACAGTTACAAATGAGAATCATTTTACAATATATCAAAAATGGGAAAGAGAGGAGAGGGAAAAGAGGAAGAAACTTGAATTTCCATCTTTGGATTTCCAGTAGGCACATGCACCTTCAACCATTATATTTTTCTTGTACAACATGCACCATTAAATGGGTTTGAAAATAATGTTGGCACGGGCACCCACCAAATCCAAGGTCATTCCCCATTATATTTTTCTTGTGGGAGAACGATATGGGCACCATGGCTTTTCAAATTGGGTGTTTGTTGCAGCTACATGATAATTGGGTTTGGATACAAAATAGGATAGACGGTTGACGTACGAAAGAGATTGGTCGTCCAACCCCCCCAGGTTTTAGACGACCACGAAGATGGTCAAATGGCACACTGTACAAATAGGATTGGATGGCCCATTAGTTGTAAGGCAGAGATCATGGTTATCTAACTCAATAGAAGAAAAGTCACGATAACGATGATGGTCATCAGGTTGGGCGGTTGTTGTAAAAATTACGATGGAGGCTAGATGGGCTGAGGTTGTATGACCCATGACAATTGGATGACTTCTAACCAAATGAGTTTTGTACAAGAAGAACATTGGTGGTAGTTGATGAACTGGTTCTGACCAGAGACTAAAGATAATTCTGGGAGCTCGGGGAACTATTCGACATCGTATTCTCACCAGACCTGTCATATCCGCATTGGCCATAATTCAACTTGTGTTTGGGTAGATCTCCTTGCCTCTCCAATTAGTAGGTTCAAGTAGTTGTGTTTCATTGAGTGCAGATGGAATCTGTGGAATTCACCTGACCTTCCCAGCCCTATTTTCCCTCTTCTTCCTCCCTCAGTAGAATATATCACCCCCCTTTTCTTGGTGCTATCACCCCCTTTTAGTTTAGGATTTCCATTTTTATGCAATCACTTCCCTGCCTCTTGGAATTCTCAGGTGCCTTTTCCATTAGAATTAGTTTCCCTTTTTCGAAGGGTTATCTCAAGATCACAAGTCCCCACTTGAGGGATCATGTTATGTAGATTACACTGATGGCCATGCACACACTTTTGAGTTATCATGGGTTTTGTAATATTGTAGTAACAAACATAATGAGAATGAGTACAAGATTGTGAAATTTGAAGTTATAGGGTCAAAGTGGGAAGTTCATGGGCTTAGAAGGTCGCGACAGGTTCCTTGTGCATTGCTACAATCTTCTTTAATGTTTTGTTCCTATTGTAGATGAATTGGTTGACTGGAGAACTAGAGGAACACAGGAACTGTTCCATCTGTTCTCACCTGTCAACATTGGCCTGGAACTGTGGAACAATTCCACCTGTTCCATTGGTGTCCTCTTTATCCACTTTGCTCACAACTTCCCATTAGTGCTTGGCCATGCCAGAATGCTTGGTGGAACATTCTATTTGTTCCCGAAAAGCCCACATTACTGACTTTCTCGCTTCTAACTCCCTTCTGCGGCTAGATCGGTTAAGTGAACAAGGAACAAGAATTGTTCCACCTATTCCCACCATAGTTGATATATCTATAACACTGCCCCAGCTCCCTGAATTTTATGATTTTTTCGTTGTCCATAACACCGCCCAAACTCCCCAAATTTTCTATTTTTTGGCTAAGTATGGAAATTAGGGGCTAGACAAGGAGGAAAGGAATGTCCTTGACATTGATTTCTCCCACTTTTGATCAATTTACACCTGCCCATGTCCAAATGAAAATAAAAGTTATCAAAAAGGTCGTAAGAGGGACTGTATTTTGGATAACACTACCTTCATTTGTTATCATAAAATTTGATCAACCGGTATATTGACATCCTACTCCCTCATCCCTTCACTCCTATTTCCACCCTCTCATTTTGACCTCTACAAGATACATTCAAACATTTGCATTTCGCCCCCTCTCTGTTCATTACAAAAGTGTATAAATCAATCTTAAAACTTCCTCCTCCAGTGTCCCACACCACACCTCTCATCATTCCCCCCACACACATCCCTTTCAGCATCCACATTGCACTCAGGGGTTAAATTTGATATCCACCTAACAATTTTCTGATAATGGTAAAATTTTAATGTTGCCCATCATAAATACAAAATAATGGAGTTTATATACTACTTATAAAATTTATAATTAATTATTCCATAGTTATTTAACTGTATTTAGTAAAATTTACATATGAATGTCTATTAAAATTGACAGTTACATTTTGAAAATGCAAGTCACACATACCAATTCTATCAAAGATTCATAAGTATTTTACGTCTAAAATCACAAAAAAAATGTCTAAACGACCGTCAAATTTAACCCTTCATTGCACTCCCTGCATGCATTTCCAAATTAGAGTATTTGAGAAGTTACTTTACACTATGCTATTTTTAAAAAATGTAAAATGAATAATTATGTTGGAATTTAATACTATTACTAACTATTGTTGCTAAAGTTAGAGGTAAAACATTTTATGCAATCGACCATAAATGCATGAGTTTTTAAGTGTGTAGAAGTAGTACCTATTCCAGGAATGATATAGGTAAAGGAATAAGCACCTACTTCTTCCAAAATATTGTGATACCGATGAATCATTCATGAAATTTTCTCTGTAAAATTAAATTTCCAAATAATCGTGATGATTGACGAATCACTCAAATTTCATGAAATCATAGTGTAGGTACCTAAGTATTAGCACCATACTTCAAATTGGATGGTTGAGCTACATGGGACTGCATCCTTTCATATTGGAATGTATTTCCTCTTATTCACACACCTAACCAACGAGTACAAGATTTTGAAATTTGGAGCTACAGGATGAAAGTTAAGGCCCTTTGAAGTTCATGGGCTCGGGAAGTGTTGACAATTTTTGCACTTGTACAATAATGGGAAACTCAAAACTTTTTTTTCAATGGATGGACCTAAGTAGGGGGAAGTCATACAATTTTATTGTGTTTTCAATTGCAACAAATGATTACCTACATGTAATCTGCATATATGTGTGTTGTTACAAAATGTAAAACCTAACATAGACTGTCATTCCATGTTTGTCTTCAGCAAGGAAACAAAAAATCCCCAAAGGACTAATGCATTGCCTTGATGAAGGCGGGAATCACAGTTTAGGTGAAATCTTATATTCAGGAACAACAAATAGATTTGCAGTTACATGAATGAGAGTTCATTATTAAGTTACAGGTACCTCAAAACTCAATATTTCTGCATGTTTAAATACATTTAATTATGTGATTGAGTTGTTTATTTCATTATACAATCAATAGACATCATAAAAGTTGAATGCAGAAAGAAATATATAACTCAGTTACATAAATTAATGTCATTTATTCACGAAGAAATTCAATGTTTCCCACACAAGCTGTGGGATGTAACTCATAACTATTTAAGAAAGAAGTACATGTGCATAAAGCTACAAGTAAAAGAGTATAGAGGAAACCCATCATTGCCTTGGGTTTTCTTCTAGTCTTATTTGTTTCCAATTCAAACCCCATCTTTCATCCGTGTTACAAGCACCTACAATGTACCTGAAAAAATAAAAGAAAAACGACATCAGTCGAGAGCTCACGGTTTGATTTGTACTCATATACTATCTAACTGCATGCAAATGAATTTCTTAATATCAGAAGCATAAGGTACATTAGAGACACATACAGATTTAAGAAATCAGTATCTTACATAAGCACATATGATTCCTAGAATCATGACAACAAAAAGGAAGAGAAAGAAAAACTATGGAACATAAGAGAGGTCAAAAAGCCTAATTATTTTCTAACTATTTTCTTAAGACTATTATAGTGAATTATAGAGATAGAGATGAACAAATTTAACATTATAAACATTTGAGTGGGTATAACCAGCACCCAGAGATTGTCTGCACAACTAATCAAGTTGCAATTAAATTTTAGTAACCCCCCTTATTAACTTTCGACACGGAGGTGGACCGCACGATGAAATGAAGTAAGTAACAGTAGTAGTCATCACATGCGGTGTTCGACACAGACACCCATGTGAGAACTATGTACACCCCTGCATAATCTAGGGGAGGAAGACAAGAATATTCCTCCTCAATCACTTGCCGCAAAATTAAACCATGCCTCCCATTTCCTTCGATGGCTTCCCCCATCTGTGATCTATCTCGTAACACAAGCAATTTTGGGAGAGCTTAACACGTGAATGAAACTCCCCCGGATCTCATAAAAATATTAGAAAGAGGTTTCAAGTAGTATAGCAAATGATTTAAATGTTGTTGGGTGGCCAGTGGCGGTGCAGGATTTGATCACCTCTTTGCGATCCGTCCAACAACAACAAAAGCCTCCATACGGAAAACTTGAAAATTCTGGGATGAACTATGCCCTTTTTGAGCTACAATTATCATATTTCATGAGGAAATTGTCTAGTCCAATCGGTTGTTACAAACATATCTCCATTCATATATGTGCGTCTAGATTTATAACATATATGAGTATATAAATAAGTATCAACGGATATTATTTGGGCCGCTGCTTCTTAACATCCACCAAAATAAGGGAACTCTCCATATGGAAAAAGCTTGATAATAGTTTGATAATATCCAGGCTTGCTCCACCGGGCTAGTATACCCACGACTTAAATGATGGAAAAAAGATCACTAGGGCTTCCAGACTTCAAATAACAGTGTGTTATTAAAAATTATCCAGATGTTTATATGGATAGTTAAAACTTTGAACATTTTAAATTTTCAGACAAAACAATGCACATTTAAAATAATTGATTCACATGTGATGCCAGGGAGTGGAATTTTTTTTTGTTTACATTGTCATAACATTGTCAATGTCATCACTTATGCTAGGACATATTTTGTACATATGAAAAACATACGCTGTTCTATATTGGGGATGGATATCCGACCACCCTATTCAAAGCTCTCATTTTGGCACAGGCTGGGAGATGCTTCAAATATTGTGGATTCTTGGCTTAAATTTGAAAATGCATTGTTACATGCATCTTAAAGGAATTTCTAAAAATCATTTTGTGCTTGCAGCAACATGACAATTAAGGGGATGACATATGGAAAAAGGCATTCTTTGAAATGCCTCAAGACCTTGTCAAGAAAACCATTAGCATGCAATCATTACATTCTGGACCATCACATTTCTTCAAGGAATTTCGTCAAACAGTCACATGCTGTGCTTTTGCATACATTTCCTACAACAACTAGAACATCTTAAACAAATCCCCTTCCATTTATGCTTTGATGGATGTCAATACATTTCCAAAGCTCTTATTTTGTCATAGTTGGAGAGTATGCTGACAAAGGTGAACTGATCCGATTTTCTACATGTTTGTGCCATTTGGTGAAACAGTGTAAGTTGTTGTAGAAATGGACGGATTTGACTTAGTCGATACAACTCGCATTTTTGTCTTGTTACAATAATACGTTTGTTGAGGAACCCTCTTTTGACAAACTTGTGTAGCAAAAACCAATCCCTTTGAATTCAGCGTCTTTGACCTGCATGGGGGAGACTAAGTGATGATCCTTTAATTTATTTAACCCTCTGTCTCTAATTTAGGTGCCATGCCCGTACCCCCAATCTTTAGGTTACGCATGCCTTTGTTCGACTCCCACAGCCACTTTGAGCACATCGCCTTTGACATGATAGGGCTAACGTACAAAGCTTATCCCCGTGTGACGTTCTGAGTTTTTTTTGGGAGGTATAAGCCATGAACATAAAGGCACCTTCCACTGCAAACCAGCCAGGATTGACTTGACACCCTTTTAGGTGAATCCCTAAAACAGGGGGACAAGGGGGGGACAGCGGACAAAAACATAGAGTGGGACTGGGAGGAGAAATAAGGCGGAAAAGGAGCAAAGTAAATAAATTACCCAGACATAGAATGTATAGAGGACAACACAATAAGCAAACATAACTACAACAGTACCAATCATTTCAATGTAAATTTCATGATATTAATTATAAAAACTTAGACAAGTACAGTGTGGAACGTATTGCAAGTGTATACGACAAAAATAACATACAATAGTATATCATAATCATTTTTCATGAATTCCAATACTTAAAAAATTCTATATTTGTTAAATGCTTCATTGTATTCATTTGACTGAAGGCTTCCAATGGACATTCTTTTCTACAGGGAAGTAATATCGACTCCAAAACCTGCTTCCCGCCTACTCTTTTGACCAAACATATTGGGTTTGTTAATGTGCCTCCTTGTTAGTACAATTTTAAGGTAATAAGACTTCTGTGGTGCACTGTAAACTTATTCCTGGGTTGAAACTCTTATGGCACAATTAGGTATATGTGCAAAGATTACTTGGAGTAACAACAACAACACCTGGAATAAACTCTTTGTATTTAATATATAATGACAAATATCCCATAGCTTGACGGAGGGCGCTCAACCCTCCTGGTTTGGATTAGGAAGTGTGTATTTCAGACGTATATTGGGAAGTGGAGGGATTGGAAAGACCTTAAAGCTTTTATAAAGGCTTCCTTAATTTCAGTTACGAATGATATACAATGATCACATTGTTCACAACTACCCTACTGGACTAATTATGGTGGATGAGATTGACTACTGGGATGGAACTGTGTATGGACATCCTAAAGGCATAAAGGATACAGTAATTTTGTCAGTAGTTTGTGGTGCAAAACTTTTCATTGTATATTAGCACAAAATAGATTGTCGAAAAGGCTTTAAACAAGTTTCAATGAAAAGCAATTGGAGGATTCAAAGCCACATTCCAAAACTTTGCTATCACCCCTACTTAGCCTGTACTAAATGGGGCTTTGGAATACTAGACATGAACCATCCATCTGGTTATAAAGGAAAAACATTAATCATCATGCATAAAATACTGCCCAAAGTTGCCCGAGCATAAGCGAATAAAACATTTTGGGAAGCTGTTGAAAAGTAACAATTAAATAAAATTGCAGTCATTTATGTTGAATGTAGTATACGAGTAGCAGATTAGTGAAAGTGGTGTAGTTGGAAGGATAAGGTGTAGGGGTGAATCCCAACAAGGAAAACAATTAATTTAACAGTCAAAATTTGTTGACCACAGGCAGGCAATTGAATAATTTATGTGTGTTGGTTAAGCCCAGCGGTTACAGAGACCTCAAAAATGTATATAAATTACCACATCCCCTTTAACTATAAATATACTTTGATGTGAAACCTAATTCTCCACGAAGTTCTTCCTTTAAATGAAAAACTAAAACTTGGTATGCTTTATTTTTTGGCCCGAGATTCGGAAGTGAAAAACTATTTCATCAAAATTTTACATTGGAGGAATCCTCTATTTGAAAGTTGTCCTTAAACATCATCTATATCTAGACGCTGATATACCAACTGTTACCGAGTCCTCAAATGTACACAAAAATTATCATGTCTTATTTTTCTTGTAAATATTTCTTTAATGTGGAACCTGATTCCCACAACGAATATATCTAGACTTCTGACATACCAATAGTTACACAAGTCCTCAAATTGTACATAAAATTATCATGTCATATACTTATTGTAAATATACTTTAATGTAAAACTCCCCACAACGTATTTATAATTTTATACTTCCTTTCATGACAAACTAAAACTGAAACGCTTTATTTTGGCCCCCTGAACTTTGAAAGGAGCTGGTACATCGTCAATATTTTATTAGGATGGAATCCCCTATTTCAAATTCTCCTTAAACACCATATATATATGTAGACTAAATATATCAAACCTATCACATTTGCAGATATAATAGTAAACAATCCCCGCAAATAATGACATTTCATCGAAAAAAAAGCAAAAAAGCAACAAATAAATAGGTAAAACACATACCCTGATAAACTTTGTATGTAAACCATCCTTTGAAAATTACCTTGTGATTAGTTAATTCCTGCAAATGCTTGTATAGGCAACCAGAATCACGGAATTTCAAGGTGGTGGAAGGATGCGACAGGGCGAGGCTTGTGTAGCAGACTTGAGTAGAACACAACATATTAACAAACACGTAGGTGGAAAAAGACAGGAGGACTTGGAAATGGAGAATAGTTGGCCAAAACCTGTCAATTAAATCAACACAACTTTCCTGAACAAGACAAGGAGGAGAAGTCTTGCAGACCTCCCTCTTAGTAAAAGTATTAAGGGGAGGACAAAATAATAAGGAGATAGACAATGATAAGAAAGTAAATTTCAATGAAAATTGATTATATAAGCTGAGAATCCCGATCCAGCATATAGATTACTTAGTGTCATATAATTTGGCGGTAATTGTTATATTTGGTAATGGCTTGCGTATGTTGAGGTGGACACAGAATGGCCCTTTTGGTAGTATCATAGACTCTCGAATCTTATGTTGAAAATAGTTGTGCCATTCTTACACCTATTGTAGGCAAGCCCTCATTGGAAATGAATTCTGTTTTTGCAACATTGAAAATCTCTGTGCTGTTCTTGCATCTTTTTGCCTTAGATCATGTTAGATAAGCCCTTCATTAGAATTGAATCATGCTTTAGAATGTGTCCAAAAAGGGGCAATTATGTATTTTTAAATGGCAGCCTGTTAGGATGCAAGCTGAATTTCCCTATTTTGAACCTCCTCTAGGTGCAGATTTTATATCAGAAGAAACAGAATTACAGTTAGTGGCAGATCTAAAAATAAAAATTGCTAGTGAAAAAAATATTGAGATGCCTCATGAGATATTGAGTAGCCTTCCAGAAAAATTGTTGATTCTAATTTTAGCTAATCTGTTGACTCTCGTAAATGGGAGGTTCAGGGCTGTTTGAAAAAAATGGAAGCATCTTCTTTCACTGGGAAAGACCTTAATCCAAACAATATCATCAACTGTCCCTACTTTCTCCTCCACTACTTTCCTCTTTGGTTGTTTGAGGCCCTCATACATGACCAATCCTCTGCTTAAAGATATGTATCTACTTCAAGAAAATCCAACTTGCCCCCTTAAACAAATTTAATTAAATTTCTTAGCACATGAGAAGGCAAATGTATTTGCTTCCTGCAAGAGCCTCATTTGTTGTTCTAAGAACGGACCACCCACTTCATTTCACATTTACAATCGTGTAACCAGGACATGGATAAGCCTCCCCGCTCCAAACCAACTCAATACACGGGATTTCATTGGATTGGCTTTTTATTCTTCGACAAGGGTATGCACCTTATCTTAGGAAGATAAATACAATGCGATGATGGAGATCTATGATTCATAGAGCAAAGGATGGACCAAAGTGCAGATGATTAATATGCCCATATAAATTTTCCCCATAGGTGAAGGGGTGTATTCTAGAGGGAGATTTTATTGGAATAATAATAGTAGGATGATAGGATAGGATTGGCATTAGGCTTGATGTTGTGGCATTTGATGTAGTAGATAGAAGTTGGGATGTGATTAATCAGCCCCAGAGATTGAATGAATTAGAATCTGACTGCTTTCTTAATTAGAAGTTAACTGGATGTGATGGGAATGTTGTTTTGGTGTTACAATAAGGAGCTCTTTGTACGGAATGTGATTGAAGATGAAGATGTGGCGGAAAAAATGGTACAGATGGTCAGAATTGCAGGTATTTCCAAGGAGTCTATTGCGAAGAAGCATTGTGTGGTTCGGAATATTACTAAGGATTTTCATAGCCAAAGAATTCGACATATTGGTTAAGAGGTGCAATTATCCATAAGTTGTGGTTAAAAGTTGCGGATGGGTTTCATATATACTACCTAGAAATAAGTTAATTGTGTTTGAAGCACAGGGAAGAATTATGCATACAAACGAAGAGTAGATTGCTGGCAATATTTGAACAGTAATATTTGATACCAGTGCATGCTTATGAAATTAACAATATTTGGTGACGTTCATAATCCATCTTTTATCTTGTTCATTGAGTGAATACTATTTTGTTTGCTGTTGTGCTTTATGTAGAAGTTGGCATGATTTCCTACTCAATTGGAAAAATTCCTTCATTGCAAGACGTTCTAGAGTAATTAGCATTTTATCATGATCATTTTGTAAATATGATTTTTTATCGACTGTTGTAGTAGCATTTTCTACAGGATTAGTGTTTAAAGGATTTTCTTGTTCTCTTGATTTCAGCCATTTGAAGAAGAGGGGGCTCAAGTAAAGGCCACATTTCTGGACATCAGCCCTTAGGAAGAGGATTATTCTATGGTGCTCTTGACTTTTATATCGTAAGATTATTTATTAAAGAACTCTATATCAGAACATTATGTTGGTAGAAATTTTTGTTTTTATGGCTTTTTAAGATATTTGTTAGACATAGAAATATTTACTAGGAATTGCACATGAGTTTTCAAATTATGCAATAAGGGTTGTTTAAATTAAAGTTGTTTGTAATTTTATTCTTATATAACAAGTTGTAAATTATATTATCAATGTTGTTGGAAAGTTTTGTGCAAAGAATGATCAAACCAAAGAACTCTACATCATCTTCAAATAATGAATTATTTGTAATCTCTTCTCTCATACACCAAGCAAACACATTTAGACAACCACCACACTATAATGCATGTATAGAGGGAGTTCCAGTGTAAATCTTTGTTGAGTGATCTAAGAGCTCCATTTCCTCCAACTTAATCCTATTGATGGTATCCAACTTAATCCTATTGATGGTAAGTGCAGGTCAAGGCATTGGTACAAAAAAATTCTACAGATGTTAGAATGAGCAGGTTAAAGCTTGAAGTTCGAACTTTGAAACAAGGCTAGAGAAAATGGACATTCCATGTGGTAATAAAATTTTAAAGCTAGTGTTGATTATGATGACCTCTGTCTAGCATGTCTAACTCACACTTACCTTTCCAATCTGTACAAATTTTAGCGTTAATGGTAACACCATTTGTCATCCACCTTATACATTTTTTTGATTTATTTTGTGGTAGGGTTCATATAGTCCTTATTGTCAATTAAATATGCTTTACAATGAATATAGTGGCTGACCTAAATTTCACTGGTTTCATGGTCTGCAATGATTGTAAAGTATGCAAGAAAAAAAATTATTGAAAAATTCTTGGTACATGGTTTATGGAAAAGGCCTTAAAATAATGTGCACAAGAACAACAAGCCAAATCTACACTACGTTTTGCAATATCCTCCCAACTTGTACAAAAAAAGGAAGATTTAAAATAGGGAATGGACCTCACCTATTGCCAAGAAGATGATGGAGTCTAATGATCAGTTCTTCTTCGTCACCTAAAATATTTCATGCTTAATGTTGGGATGCACATAATTATACTAGTGAAGTCTATGGTTTTCCCCTCGGCGCTTTCGACCTACAAAAATGAATCAACACTAGTTATTCTTCTATGATTTATATTTATTGAATTAAGCACATATTCTTAGATACCTGTATTTAACCCACCAAAGAAGCCATATAACCCAAATATGAAAAAATCAATATCACCCAAAATCTAAACTAATCTAAATAATCTAAAATCTCGAAAATTCTATATGACCCAAATTAAACTATTCTATATGATCCAACTTTTGAATTTGACCATGCAAGAAAAAAAGTGAAAGACCCGCTTCAACAGGTAGAGAGGCCCAGTGGCCTTCTCCATGAGTATTGATATACTAAGGGAGTATGAAATCTTCTTCAGGGTTCCATATCTTCCTATTGAGAGAATACACAGAGATTTGAACCACTAAAAAGTCAAAATATTAAACTAAACGTCGAGAATAAGAAATAAATGTATTCTTGTAGATGCATGTCAGAAGCAAAGGCATAAAAATTTAACATCGTTGGCTTTGGCATCTTCTGTTACCAATAAATCTAGTGAGAAAAAATACATCTCATATCTATGGCTAGAAGGTAAAAATGGTAGATCTATATTCAAAAAAATCACGGAAAATAAATGATAGCTTTACTATGGCAACATACAATGATGAAACAAAGGGAGACCAAACTCTGTTTTATCAGACACCCAAAAACAGATCCTATGCATTGAAAACCCCTGTTTCATGAAAAATGACTTTGCAACGGTGAGTAAATACTCAGAAATGGCACAACAAACACCGATAAACTAAAATAGTAGCAGCAATCCCTTCATGCAACCCCCACGATTATGGCTAAATCTATGAGGGAAAGACCACAAGATTTGCATCTTTAGTATTTAAAGAAATGGAATACGTTTGTGCATCATACTAAATAATCTATGTGGATATAGCCATAACAGGAATCCCATAAAATCGGCGACCCTACCTGTAATAGATGCTCCCCAAATGTTTTTTTTGTTTAAACTGATTTAACTTGAATATCATGCACAATTATTCGTCAAGGCTTTGGTTTTTTCTTCTTTATCATATCTGAAATGGCTAAAATCCATACAAAATTTGGTTTGACTGTGTGAATGATCCTACCTTGAAATCCCTCCTGAACATTCCATTTCAATGAGGGTACAAACCCTGCTTGGAAAGTCCATTCTTTTTTTAAAAGCGCGTAGTCAAAATAGAAAGAAATAGGAAAATAATTTATTGAAAAATTAAATATAAGTTAGAGACAAAAATGTAATTTTGTATCAAACAATTGTCTCCAAACAACCCTTTGTGTAGTAGTGACTACTTGTTTTTTTCATTATGTTATCTTGGATGCTAATTTTACTACTAACACATGTTACTAGCCCCCTTTTTTTACATGTCCATGTGTTTCTACCATGCACATTTCATACCCCCTGTAGATATCCAATTCATATCAGAATTAGGTCTTCTCCTTTGCTCCAAATCCTCATATAATTGTTGTATGCACCCAAAATAAGGGGGTACATACATTGGGTAAACAAATCACCCATCCAACAGCTTGGATATATAGTTTAGATCATCAAATTATAGAAACATCATAGGAAAACAATCACATAACGGTGTGGAAATTGAATTGTACCTCAAAATGCAATACATTTTCTAGCACCCATACTCAAACAATGGTGCTTGGGCACCATTGTTCTCCCCTAGGCACTAATGTCTTGGGGTCACATATAATTATATTTTTTTTTTATCACAATTCATATATGTGTTCATATCAGTTCTATAGTTACAAGCACCATCCTCCAGTTATATAATGCATTTTATCTCCATCAATTGGTACAATCTGAATAATTCAAAACTAAATTCCAAACAATATCAACTAAATGAATAACATGAACAAATTAGGTCACACCATCTATGGTGTTGCTTATTGGGTATATTCATGGAAGGAGACTAAAACTAGACCTCTCTCCCCAACAATTTCTCTTTAGTGTGAGATCGCCCAAAAAAATCACACTTACCCATGAAATTTCCCCCAAAAAATGATTATCGACATGAGATCACCCTAAAAATCTCTCTTCACATCATTTTATGACACATTTCTATCCTTCAAACTCTCTTACATCAGCTGCACACTTTGCTTTACTACTACTTTTACACACTTTTAAGTACTTTTGCATACTTTTCCTCAAACTTTCATACACAACACTTTCACTACTCTTTCACTCTTCTTTTGCAGTTCAATACTTAATAAATTACAAGAAGAATCCTAAAACATAAAATACAAGAATAAAAACATGTACAAGCAACACATATGCTTCACCCCTAGGATCCACTTCGCTTTTCTAGTTTCCATGATTCACTTTACAAATCATTCCACACTTAACTTGTCCACTCTATACACTATTTGCCAAACTCTCTACAGGATCATAAGGTACAAATGTCTTATCTAATTCATGTTATCGAGTATTAACTTAGCAACATAAATTGGGGGAAAATGTAGGCACTAAATCATGCACTTAGGTACATTTTTTGGTCCTAAAAGAATTTTAGAATTTACATTATTCCTAAGCAAGAAAACTTGTGGTTAACAACTACCTTTGGCCTATTTTCTTTATCTCTTATTTTCTATTTGTTCTTACACACCGTATTACTCAATTGAAACTTTACTCTCTTTTTTATGTTACATGGCCTCAGACACCAACACCCATCAAGGAAAGAACAAGCTATGCACTCCTGTGCAAACTAGGTCCCCTTGATGCTTTCTCACCTTACTCACGTTTTTGGATCTCTTTTATATTTTATGAATATTTTTCACTTATCAATTGGCCTTCAAGTTGTGAATTACAAAATTCAAATGAGGGAATAATATAAATATATATTTACATTTCCAAAATGAGGGACCAACTGCTAAGAATTTCTATCATCGTCTAATATTTTATTTCAAATGCACTAAAGCAGTCAAAATGAATCCATCCATCACTCATTCAAGGCAAAAGGGATGTATAATTCTTCATATACTACATAGGAAGGGGAAGTTTATTATATTCCATTCACACATGCTATACATTTCTCTATTCTAGCTATAGCATGTTATCAAATGTAATTTACACAGCGAAATCCTAGGGCATAATTATTACACACATACATAAGAACTACATGGATTCTGAGATGTAGTGTAGCGTTCAATCATAAGTTCACTCTTCAGGTGACTGTCAGGGTCGGTCTGACTCCCCATTATCTATTTTCCTTTTTGGGATTGATGTTGATTGTGGGTATGTGCAGGTGAAATTATTTTTTCTAAGTAACGAATACCTTCAGCGCATCATGGAGAAATAATCAAGTTGATAAATAGGGAATAACGATGAAAGCCAACTTGTGGACATAGAAATAACCAGATCTGAGCATTTCACCAGTCAACTGTGCCAATATCTTGGTCACTAAGTGCCCAGTGCCCCTTTCCTATTACGGGCCCCCTTTCCTGGTATTATTCCTAAGTTCAGGAATTTACGAAGTTGTTCGTAGTCTATCCACAACATTCACTAGCCTAAATAACTTCTTGTACACACAAAAATCAGCTAAGTGTTCTTATTTTTCATCCTTGTTTAGGGTTCCATACTTTATATGCTCATTTGCTTGCGTAATTTCTTTATTTTAGCATTTGTATATCAGTTGTTATAATAAGTTATTATACATTTAGATTTTATTCATATTAAGTTAAATCACCACCTTTCTACTTTTCAATCAACTACGGAAATTTTTTTATATTTTTGAATGTCCTTCCCTGTCCTGTTTGGAACCCGAAATGTTACTCCATTATGAAGCCCAATGGATAAGGCACTCTGGTTCCACGATAGTTTAAAATTAATATTTTGGGATTCCTCATAGCCTTAATCCTCAATTGTGCTCAGATCCACAGACCATGTCCCCAAGCTAGAGCCAAAAATTTTCATGCGTAATATGCTAAACATGCAAATTTAGGGTTGATATTATTTTTTATCATTTAGATTTATTAAAATTAATTAGGAAACCCCAGATGTCAAGGGTTAATGGTGTTCATTGCTAACACCTTCCTATGACACTGTATTAGGTGGTTTTGGAGGATTCCATCCCCTGAAGTCAGGTATGTCCCATTTACTTTTTCATGAATCGTATTGTAATTTAGTGCCAGCCCTTATCCCATGTGTTTGAAAAGAGGACAACAAGTTCATGTGCCACAGTGTTTCTTGAGACAATGGATCTTTCAACAGCAGGCTTTTCGAGAGGATTTTTAGGATATGTGACTTGCTATTTAAACTTTCTAAGTTTAGGTGCACATCCTTTTGGACTGTATCTTGTTAAGGATTAAATTCCTTGGTCTATTGGAATTAAGGAGATAGAAACTTATTTGTGCATCTCCATATCTAGCATTATATTTTCAAAATATTTTGACGTTTTGGGACAAGTTATACAAAAGTAGGTTTTCGACATCGTGTAGACGCATTTGCTTGCAGTCCAACACACTAAACACCTATAGCTTCAAAAGAAGTGCTTCTTGGAGATTTGTAATCTAAGTGTGTTTCCAGTTCAAAAAATTATCATTGGAAAGGTATTTCAATCTCTCTCTCCTGATGGTGGTATTCTGTATTTGTTCACAAAACACGAGAATTTATTTCCAAAATATGGTTTTGAATGGAGATACACAACCTGATAATCCCAAAACAAAAGGCTAAATTTTAGGGGCTTGTACCACGTACAAATTATGAGCATGAGACCCATACCATTATTATTAATCGGTATATTTTAATTAAAAATCATATAAATATGTTCAACTGATGTGATGAAGGCCTTGGGTATGCTCAAGATATGTCGTCGTCAAGATTCTCTCTAAGGTATGCTCTTGGGACTTACTCGAATTTTCTAGGTGGACACATGTCAACTGCCTAGGCTCAAATTTATCAAGTTTCTTAGCATGTTAAATGGATCTGTATACCCTGTGGGACAATATGGGACACAAAATTGTCTATCCAGCTCCATTTGAGTACCCCTGGAGCAATCATAGTTGCTTACAGACCTTTAAAAATAGAGTTGTAGAAAGCATGAAAGATAATCACTCTTTTCACTCATGGCTCATCCCTGCACTATTGTGCAATCAAATTCCACCACTCTGTAACCATCATGTGTTATGCACATAGTACTATAAATTCTGTTTGTTATATGCACTAAGCAAATTTTGGATTACATAAGTAAAATGGAAGTTATCATTTAAGGCTTATTCATTTATGCATTTCTTATGTTTAGCAGGTCGCCCTATGGTGTTGGCCATATCACATAGGATTGGCTCGATATATCCAAGATGGTAGTGAGAAGTCCCTTGCAATCATCATATTCAGAACCTTGAGTTTGATTTGTATGGTTTGGAGGTTTCCCCCTCGAAGTGGCTAAAGCTATTCTACTTACATATTTTTAGATCATTTATCTACTAATCATGTATTATATTGAGTGTTCTATTGTTTCTAATACTTAACGATTTATACAAGTACTTTCTCATCCTACAAGTGGTAATAGAGTCCTAACCTCAGCCATTGTCTAGCTCTGATTCAAACCCTAATAATGATTGTGTTCATCTATATCTCAAAATTGGTAGCTCAGAATTTTCTCTACAAATGATTTGTGCGATGTGGAGAAACTTAGTCAAGTATAGCTCTCTTTCTAAATTTCAATCATTTTTGACTTATTTTGAGAATTTGTTCAGTGGTTTGTATGTTATTTC
The DNA here is from genome assembly GCA_019776745.2 of Taxus chinensis. Taxonomy (NCBI): domain Eukaryota; kingdom Viridiplantae; phylum Streptophyta; class Pinopsida; order Cupressales; family Taxaceae; genus Taxus; species Taxus chinensis. Next base: position 40,921 of record JAHRHJ020000817.1, read on the forward strand.
ATTAATCAGTTCCTAGGTCTAGGTTGCAATTTTTGGATCCATGGTTTGCTCCTTTTTCTTATATTTCCTCTGGAAAAGGTCTTTCCAAAAATTTGGGTCCCTAGTGTTTCTGCTTTATCAAATAGTCCTCTATCCAGCTAATAAATATACGAAACCCCAAACCCTCAAGATTTTTTTTCCCTATCGTTGTCTACACTGATTCCTAAGTACTCTAACATCATGACTGGTATGTATCAACTTGAAGGACGTAGGGGAAAGGTCAATAACATTCCTAGAACTTTTGACCCTAGATATGGAAGATATGGATTCCTAGGCTCAAATGGTCATTTTCCTGTATTGGGAGCGATATGACAGTAGTCATCCAACTTTAGGTCAAATTTGATAAATAATATGGTTATCTACAGGGGACGTGACACCCAATGGTTGGATGCTTCTTCATTTGAAAGGTAGCCTTAGGGGTGAAATTTAGATGGAAAGCCTTCAACTCAATGAATGTATGAATTGTTGCATGCTCAGTGCTCAAACATAAATCCCAATTCCATTCATATGGGTTGCCATCTAGAAATAATGCCATACAGATCACGTGGAAGAACCGTCCAATCTAAGAGGACTGGCCCTTTACATTCAATTTAAAGGTGCGATCTAGGCTTACCATGTGGAGGCCTCATTGCTTGCTTCCGAAAGTGGAAATGTAGTACTTTTTGATGGCCAAAAGAAGATCTACCTTGGTGCATCACAAATAGTCTTGCCCCATTCCGCTAAGCCTTTGAAAATTTCAGACAGATTTATGCCAGTCTATGTCATTTTCGTTCTGAGCCCGCGCTTGTTCTAGGTATCAAATTTTTGGGACCGCCTCAAGGTGCAGCCATCATGACACATGGGTTTGAAAATTTCAAAGAGATGAGGAAGGGCCCATCGGATTTGCAACTTTGGTTTTTTGTTCCCCTTAAGGATTTAAATTTCAAAATGGCCTCCCAAGCCTAATGAGGGAAAACGTCAATGTTTTGCCCCGGTCAATGACAGTGGAGGTGCGGTCTTTCAGGGTCAAATTTGTAAAAATGTTCCTTCCTAGAGAAAAGGGTAAAAAGTAAAAAGGGAAGCGTGGGTCCTCTGAAGAAAATCACATTTGGACACGTGTCAGGATCATTTCCTATAGGGTGGAGTTGTGGGGAAATTCTCCTGGAAAATTTTACCTCTTCCCAAAAAGAGAGTAAAATGTAGAATTTGAGCACGTGGCTTTTAACTCCAATCATATTTGGGCAAACTGTCAAGCTCAGTTCCCAAGGTCGGAGCTACAGGGAAAATTTGGAAAATCTGTTCCCTGGTTTCCAAAAAGAGAGTAAAATGGTAGGAAATTTGAGTGTGGTTTCACATGGTCTCCAATCATATTTGGGCATGTGTCAAGGCTCGTTTCCTGGGAGGGTCAGAGGACATGTGGAGGAACTAAAAATGGAATTTTTTTCCATTTCTCTGAAAAGGTTGTAAAAAGTTAGAGGAAGCTCCCGAGGTCTGTTCTAAACTTTGAATTTGCCATGTGGATGACCCAAGTTCAAAGTAAAAAGATCATTGACAGCTGTGAGTATAAATCTTGATTTCACCCCATTTCTCTGAAACAAGCATCTAGAAGTGCAATTTTCCATGATTTCTTTGGTCTTTTCTACAGCGCCAAGCAGAGAAGGAAGTTAATGTTGATATCTGGAAGTTTGGTGGGAAGATCTGGAAGGTGTAGTTCACCATTAAAATGGTCTGACTTTTGTGCCCCATCAGATTTTTTGTTATTCTTCTCTCAATCACGCAAGGGGCCCTATTTAATAGATTACGGGCAGAAGTAGTTGGAAAATTGAAGGAAAATATATCTACCAGAGAAAGGAGTTGAATTTGGGAGACATTCGATGAAATCTTCCCCCTCGAGCATGTAGAGACTTATTTCACAATTTGATTCTAAGAATCACGAAAGAATTATGGCAAACACTGGTGCATTAAACTTTTTTTGTCTTTTAGGGAGGAAGAGGCTCTTTTGTTAAATGCTATAAATGGCACAAATTTTTTTCATGCTAAATGGTTGGAATTTAGAGCTGGAGGTTAGAGTGCTAGAGGTCAAAGAAAATTCCGAAGAGGAAAATTTGACTAAGCCTGTCTTTTGAGAAACCATTCAAGAAGACTTGTATATCTCTTTTGTATTAAAATCTTATCTGTTTCAAGGTGGTTTCAAGTTGTATAACCATTGACAAGCTCTAAGACTATTCTAGAAACTTTCCCCTACTGATAGATTTAATCAAATTTGAGTTATTTCTGTGTTGTCTTGAGAAAAATGTGTTGGTTTTATTTCTGAATGTATACAAGTAGTTTTTCTTGTTTCTGTTGCAATCTTGCATTAAATTATGATTAAATCACATAGGACTCAGTCCTTGTGATAGTTTAGTGGCATATGTAATTCCATTTCCAGAAGATCTTTCATTTGGGATTGGAATAAATGATTTAAAATCACTTTTCTCTCATCTGTTGATAGAGATTGTTCTGTAAGCCTTTGGGTGTATCTTAGGCGCGATTTGACTCAAATCTTGATGCTTTGTTGGGTTTTCTAACTCGAAGCCTTCATGATAGAATCTCACAGATTGTGTGAAAGAGTGCTAATCTGGGCCTCCATTGAAGCACATATTCTAGTTGAAGAAACATTTTAGCTATCATGTGGCATTCTGTTGGTCTGACTTTCCATTTTGTAAGGTTCCTTAAGGATCTGGTGAATCTAGTTTTACCTTGCCCCACCTCCCACCAAAAAAAATGTATTTAACAACAACCAATCCTACCTGTACTACCCCTGTTTGTCATGTATGTATATGCCAATAAAAAAATCTCTCATCACCTAAACATGTAGAAGCAAGCAGGGTCTCCAATGTCTTTATTAATCTTTTCCTTGTTGTGAAAATATCTCCATGATCTGGAAGTGACAACTCGTGAGAGTCAGATCTGGTGTGTTGATCATATTTTCCCCAAGGTCTTTTCTATAAAATCTATGCAAAATAAAGGTACCTGTATCTTCTTTCATATAAAAAGGTTACAAAATAGGTTCTCTTACCTTGGTTGAAAGGCACAACCTAAAATAGTTAGGATCAGATCACATCCTTTTTAATGTGCTACCCACTCTTTTCAAATCCTGAGTGATAACAAGTCAGATAGATTGCTTCCGCGGCTACAAAATGACATACATGAATTGTCTATCTGCCTCTGATTGTCCTGTCTAACCCATGATGTTGCTCAGTCTTTGAAGGAGGTTAAATTTGGGTACCAACATAAGTGGCATGGTTTCCACAGACATTGTGATTGCGGTTCATTTTCAAACCCTGGTAAAACACTTCTCGTATGATCCAAGTGCTATGTGTAGTTACTTTGATTTTCACATACAGTGCACTAGATTTTATTTGATAAATCTTGGTAAAGAAAGGTCAGAATCTTTCCATGTCTTGCTTCTTGCATTAACAGACATTTGAAATATCATATTTAGTACATTTGCAAAACAAAGGTGGAAATCCTTAGTGGAAACTCCCTGTTGATCTAATTTGTAATGAGTATCAGTGTCTTTAAAACTTTGTTAAAATCAGATTTGTTATTAATATTTGCAAAGATGGAAGGAAGAAGATCTTTCTTTGATAGGGATCCTACTAGGACATTTTTTCCAGAGCTAGGAAAAGAAAAATTAGAAGGAAGAAAGGCCTGGAGAGTGTTGGAGGTCAGTAGACAAGGAGAGGATCTCTATTGATGAAAGTGAACGACCTATCATTGAATATTTCCATTTAAGTGACTCTTAATCAGGTAGCCTCTTTGTGGAATTGAATTCTCAAATTGGAGAGGGGCCTTCATTTGTTGTTTTAAACGTTTTCTTCACACTCTACACATTTCTTTTCTAAGGTTGATAGGGATTTTCAGGAAACAAGGTCTTTGGGGGTATCCATTTGAAAATTATACTCATGTGTTCCAAGAATCCTCTGCCCCCCATCAATTTATCACCCCTCCAAGATCACCTCCTCTAATCAATATGACTCACCCAAGCTCCATTGTTGTAAACACCTTTTGACTAATAAATTTTGTGGGAATGGCTGGTACCCAAATGCAGTGCCTGAAGATGTAAGGAACAGAATGCCAAAGATCTAGGGAAACAATGCTAATCATTGGTGATCCAACATCTAAAGCTTATTATCAATATTGAGGAAGATTTTGAGATTGAACATGAAGATGTATATATCTAGCTTATTTAGCCATACCTTGGAAGAGGATTGCTAGGGGCTGACATAAAGCATTTGCAATATAAACTTTATTGATTCTGGATTTGAATGAGCAATGCATTCAATATTACTGTATCGTGATTAAGAAACTGGCCCAGGTTTCTTTTTTTTGATTTAGGATAAATTTGAAAACATCAAGGAAGAACCTAATGAGTCATTTATGTGATTCAAACAAAGGTAAAACCTTGAGAAATTTCTGTTAGAATACGGCCTTATGATGAGTCATGTTGATCAAATATACTGATTGCATTTGATAAAGAAAGGCCGCATATTATTTAAGAGACAAGAACCCCACAAATTTGAGGTAGGCCTTCACCATGGATTTGTAGATACGAGAACCACTACTCAAGAGAAATTGGAAAGCTCCCAAAAGGGAAGTCTGCTAAACCTGGTCAACCCAAAAAATCCCTCAAACAAGCCAAGGCTACTGATCTTGAACAGAAGTTGTGCAGACTTTGGCAGGGTTGTCAAAGAAATTCATACAAGCTAGCCAGAGCCTGAGAAGGGAGGGAATTGCGGCAGAGGCTTACAAGGTCAACACAATAGCAACCGGCCAAGATAGGTTCACAAACCACCAAAGATATGATGAAGAGTAACGGGACTGTCTGGATCTAGAAATATATAGTCCCAAGCTAGGGATAACAGAAGGGTACCTGATCCTTTGGCTGTAAGAGTTGTTATGGTGGAGGAGACAAATGTCATTGATTGGTGTGAAAAATGTTTCATGCCTCATTCTCCTTGTGAATAAGATCATCTAGAAGAATAAGAACCTGATGATGATGTCTGCATGATGGGTTGCTCCATAAGCTTATAACAAGGGCAACTCAACTGAGGTGCTAAGTGCTCGAACTGTTGCAACCTTTTGGGAATGCATTTGTATATCGGTACATAGGTCTTCCTTCCCTCTCATACTCTGAAGTGAGATAATGTACACACTTTTTTACTTACCCAATAATTGAATTTGAATCTTTAAGGGGCGTTGTAATGATAAATAAGTATGATGGAGGAATCCCATATGAGGAAGATGACAGTTACTTATGAATTTGTGGTTTTTTTTGGCTCAAGAGAAGGAATAAAGAGAAGATTCTAAACACAAGAAGTAACGCTTCAAAGGGGTAGGGCCTCAAGACCAAACCTAAAGTTACCTTACTTTCAAAATTCCTAACAAAGATCCTAGGAAAGGAGGCCTTCTACCAAATTCTTGCATTTCCCCGACAAAAATCCGACCCCACCTCATCCCAAGTTGTTCAAAATCTTGCACCATCTAATGATTTTGTACGCCTTTCCTTCCAATATTGCCCTTGCCAAACAATGTCCCCATATGACATTGCCCAAGTTTTATGTCAAATAAAGCTCTCTGCTTCCAATTGTGAGTTGCCTTAGGATTCCTGAGCACAAAAAGAGAGCATTTGAATACTTGGGGTTGAAAGAAGAGAAGACTACCCTAGGCAGAAACATAAACATTATGGAGATCCCACTAGTCATTGAAGAACTAGAAGCACCACTAGCATCATAAGAGCTAGATGAACCACTTGAGGTCTATTTGGGAATATCCTTGGTACACTCTCAAATGAATGTGGATCCATTCTTCACCACTTTGATCATTAAGGATAGATGCCTACATAACTGCATGTTTGACTCAGGGCATTATGCAATGTCATGCTTTTGGAAGTCATGAATGAGCCTAACATCAATGCTGACAACAGCATATGGGAAGTGCACTACCATGGACTCAAGAGAAGTTAGTGCCAGTAGTGGGAATGTGTAAAGGTTTTGGGGTGAGCTTAAGCTTACATAGGTAAAAAAAAAACGTGCTGTGTTAAATGTTGTTGAATGCCCATATAAGGGGACATGCCTACTATAAGAAAATGGGATGTGTGTTTGTGGAGTGTCAAATGGATAGTGTCTTATGCTACCCCCTTTCTAGTGAGGGAAACCTTGTCAGGTTGCATGGGGACAATAAAATGTTGCATCTTTATTGAGGATACGACAATGCCTTCCTATGAGGTAGCACCCAAGTGTTGATGTAGACAACTTTGTGGGATTTTGTGATGGAAAGGAGCAAGATGAAGACTGCAAATGCCTTGAACAGGAAGGCTCCTTGGACTTATTATTTGCATGGATCTTGCTCCAAATTTAGGAACGGTTGCTGGTTGTATGTGGGTATTTCTTCTGGGTCAGGAAAAATTTGCTTTTTCTTCAAACTAAACTTTGAATGCCACCAACAACATGTTGCGTATGAAGGAAATATGTTGGGATGAAGAATTGCTTGGAAATATTGGTGTCAAGGAATCATTTGTCAAAGGACTCTCCAACATTAATTTTGAAACAGTCAGAAAGTTGGTATGCCACAAAGAATCAATGAATGAAACCCTATAAGTAGGCAGTTTGGGATTCCTTGAGATTTTATTATATTTCTAAACATAGTGCATCATGAGAGGGAAGTCAATGACTTGGAAAAAAAGCTTGCCAGTGTTGGGTGCTCAGCGGCAACTTTGTACAAATATGTCCCCATATTGTGAATATGAGGTTGATGGTAGTGACTAGGACCGTCTTCCTGATAGCATTAAGCACTGACATAGGTTTTGATGATTGATCCTTAATCAGAGAATTCCTCCAAACAAAAGGAAGTTTTTTTATCAAAGTATTGATGGGAGCCAATGATATGTACAACCCAAGGAAAAAGAAATCTTATTTTGCAAGGGACGGAATCATCCAGCTAAAAACTACACCATTCCTAGAGGGGCTAGTTGCTCTTGAGTCCATTTGGCCAATTGCTAATCACATAATTTAATAGATGTATGACAGC
>JAHRHJ020000818.1:0-47789 GCA_019776745.2 Taxus chinensis
TATCATAATATATAACATGCTAGTACTAATTCCCATGGTAATAAATCATGAGTTTTTAATTTACATTATGTTCAAATCCCTCATTCGTCCAAGTGTCAGGTTTTATTACTAGATACTATCTTTTGAAAAGAACCAAACACACGGTCCCAACTCACATCATCGAGGACCTATTAAGCACAACAATGAGAGTATGACTGTTATTGGTAAACTCCTATCACTCATACTGAGGATGGTCATGGTCACATTGGGTCACATCAATATGGAAGAAATCTCAAGTTAATTCTCACTGTATAGTGTTAAATCTCACCACCTAGTCCTGAAATAATCGGGCAAGATGTAGAATTGAGGTTTAGAGCGACAAATTCCATTATTTATTAGAGATACTTCTTTTCTACCACACTTCATATATTTCAACAAAATAGCTATAAATGAAGAAAAGAAGGACATTCATTAATATTTGGGATATTTATTAAACACTCGAGCAAAAGAAAAATTCAAGTTTTTCAACAACTTCCATGCACCGGAAGACACAGAGTTTATTTGATATAATAGGAGGATGAAACTTTACTATAAACATACAATTTTTTTTGTTCATGTATCATAAAGACAATTACACCAATACACACATCAATTCCAAACCACTCATTTCTCCACTTATTGTACCCTACAAAACCATGTGAGCATGAGTTAGCAAAAATCGTGGCATGGTATCCATCTAATCTATTATAAATTTTCATTTTAGTTCTTCCATTTACCATAATAAACACTAATGTACACACAACTCAGAGAAGGTGAAGGTTTGTATATTTTTTTTCATTTCATTTTTATTTCTTATCGAGCAGGGTTCCTTTTAAGACACCCTATAAAATTTGAAAGTGGAAAATACCTGGCAAATATCCGCCCATAACTAGTTTCAGCGAAAGGTGAATTTGACATTATTCAAAAAACAAAATAATTTTTGGCTGGTTTTTTCATGGCTCCATCACTGACGTGCGACCACACTATTTCGTAATGACGCGGCATCACTAGCACTAACAACCCCCCCTGTTAAACTACTTCGTAATGACACTTGACAACTGTCATGACACGTGTCGTAATGACGCGCACACTGGCTTTAATGACGTATGACATTGGCTGGAATGACATCGACATTGTCTTCTACTGTCACACGTTCCAGTTTCTGTTATGAATGCGCAACACAACCGCTCCTATCACACAATCACCTCCTCTGGCATCCCGCTTATGAGTGCGTCATTTGCTCCTACTGCGTGCGTCCTGCTCCTATTGATGCGCGTTAGTTTAGACTGTTGTTCCGTGCGTCACTATTCCTTTGAACGCGCGAAACTAGATTCTAATTGACCGCAATACTACTGTACCTAATGATGTGCATCACTACAAAACCTTTTGACGCACGTCAAAGGTATTATCTAACGCGTACAATAGGAGGAAAGTGACGCATTCAGATGGGGACAAGTGTCGCACATCACTAGGAGCCAGTGTCACGCATCAAAGGTCTTAGCTGACGTGCTACAAAGTCCTAGGCTGACGCAGCGTCAATATTAGCACTGACGCGCGTGCAGTCAGGGGCAGAATACGCGCGTCAAAAGGGCCCAGTGACGCGCCTATTTAGCGTATAAATACACCCTTGTGCCCTTCATTTTCCTCGTTTCGTTTTCCCTTCTGATTTTTACAGTCTAAATCGTTCATCAAGATGTAATTACAGCTATAATGGCGACTTCACATGCTTCCCATTCCAGTTCAGCAAGAAAATAAGAGAATCCACTCAATCCTTTCCAAGATAACTACAAGATCCCTTATGCCCTCCATCCCTACGGCTTTAAAGATGTCTTCAAATTCAAGCTTTTGATGGAAGAGTGTGAATTTACAGGGCTCGTAATATCTCCCCATTGTCGAAAAACAGATCCCGATATTTTTGAATTAAAAACCTTTTGACATGCTAACCATTCAGAGGACGTATTTTTTTTAATGTGACTCTGAACGATTGCCAAATGTTCCAATTCACAATTTGAAGCCAAATGACATCCTCGGTTTAACGGGCCTTCCTTCAGAATTTACCATTGTTACAACCACGGCAACATCTTGAGAAGAACACAAATTTCTCGATCAACGTACGGTTGTCATGTTGATTGTAGTATATTCTTGTTAATTTCACATATTTTATATTGTTTTTTATTCTGATACAATTTGCTGTTATAAATTTATAGTAATATCACTATTCGCATTTGCAAACCCATGCCACTAAATCCAAGCACGGTGTAGTATACACAATCAATTGCACACCACTTTCTGCTGCACTTATTTCCATTTGTTTCAAGCCAGAATTAGTTTTGTAGGGTCACCAACAGATCAATACCAAAGTGGGCCATCGCATACATTTGTGCCACTATCTCAAGAACGACAATTCGATTGGTGCAATATCTAATCCGCAAAAAAATAAGAACTGGACGAAGAAATTCAAAACTCTTTAGATAACCTTTCATTCATTCAACAAACTATCTCCTCCGGCTTCCGAACTATGAGGCCATTTTAATTTAAAGATAAAAAATTCCTACTTGCTCCTATGAGCTTTGAAGAAATTCTCAATTCCATTGAAGAACAACATGTATAAACTATTTAGTTTTGTAATTGTATTTCACTTTTTGACATTACAATGCACAGTTATTAAAACTTAAATTTTAATGTTTTGCATAGAATATATCTGGAAGCCTTCCCCGAAAAAAAAGTTATCTATAGGAATAGGCAACCAACATGCGGAGGCTCAGGGACTTCCCAATCTTGAAATGGAAGCTCACTCCTCTCCAAAGCCCCAAACATTGAACTCCGTTAAATGCATAGAAGTATACATTCTCATATATTAATTTAACATTTCCAAGTTTTCATATTTATTTTTCCAATTTAAATTTTAAAACCAAATGAATTGACATTAGTTAAATTGATGAATTATAGGGACTTTGGAACCTTCTTCCTTTCCCCACTCACTCCATAACAGTCGCAATGCAGCATATCTCTGAACAGCCACTGAGTACAACTCCTACGAGGCCACCCGTAGCAAACCGGAAAAACAACACCCCTTGACAACCAATGCTACAACTTTCTATAGTACGTTTAATTTCGTACTTTTGACTTTATGATGGTTTTAATATTTTTCATTTTTTCTTGTACTTTTTACATATTTCGTCCTGATCAAACCATACCAACCGAGCACCCCACCGCAACTCATTAATTTTTAAATGCCAACCAAGGAACAGTGAAAAGACATTGGTAGAAACGCATAGCCTTTGCTCCGGGCCCCTATGGGACCTAAACCTTGCCTCTCATTTTCATTCCACTCTATCAACGTGGTGGCTTGCCCAGTGTCCACGAGCACTATCTATTTGAACAATATAAAAATTTAGATGAAATTATTTTGGGCATTGATAGCCCTGACCCACTGTTTTTTTTTCGATACCCGCGAGTGATTCAAGCAAGGCCAACAGGTATGACTTCACAAATTCAATTTTTAATATGCTTTAACAATTTTTTTATTACATTCCTGATTCATTTATTTATCTAAATCTTGATTAATTTTTTCAAAAAACAAGATCAACCCAACCAAAGTTAGAACAAGGAGCAGTTGATTCTTGGTGAAAGCCCCCATTTCTTCTTTCTCCAGCAAGATCGTCTGCATCAGATTCATATAGTGAACAGTTGCCACTTTTCCTTTGGAGACTTACTGTAATTATTGTAATCCCCATGTCAGTGAGTTTATATTCCTCATATCCAACCGCTTATAGAATGGGAGAAGAAGGGCTAGTTCTTATCAATGAGATTATTAGTCGTTATGAAAATTATTGGCAACGGGATAGTTTATACGCTGCAAAGTCCAGAAATCAACCTGCGAAGATGGATTCTTTCATTATCCCAGTAATTTGGGAATCTATCACGTTAAAACAAAAACTAAAAGACGAACTTTTAGATAAGGCACTAAACATTGGGGGAAAATATTGTGCCGAGGCCCCAGGCATATTTTACAACAAATGGTCCAAGGACAAGTATTTTGGTACAATCGCACATGCCCTAAAGAGATGAGCGTTTGTAAGTACTATTACATTTAAACCATCATTCCGTGTTAATTTGAAATTTTGAATTTACATTAATATTTTGAATGACGTTACTCTTTTTTTGTGTAAGTTGAAATAATGAAAATTTGAAGAGGTCAGGTGAAGGTTTTGCAAGTTCACTTTGGAAACACAAAGACACTTATCCGCAGCAAAAAATTTGAAGCAAAATTGGTTTGGTTAACAAACAAAAAATACCCTAAAGTATGATAAGTAAAGAGCAATGTCTCTACCCTGGACATATTAATTCAAAGCCAAACACTGTTGAGCAAATTGTTGTCGCATGGAGATGCAACAAATTCAAGAGAAAAATTATAAAAATCTGGACCGTTCTACAGAATATCTTATAAGTTCAGGGTTATTCTGGTGTTGGGGAAAGAGGTTTAAACATCCATCAGTGGAATGAAGCCATTGGGGAATAGAGTTCGAGTAGAATTGTAATAAAGAAAAGATTGTTTTGAAAATTAGAAACTTTATTATTGAGGACTTTATATCTTGAATTTAAAACTTCTACTATTGAGTATGTACGATGGATTTGGAATTTAATTATATGGATTATCTAGTCCTTATTTAATTACATTAGCTGGGATTATCATGAATTATATGTATGTTTCTTGTTTACTTGCAATTGTCATGAATTGTATGTGGACGTAGATGATGAAATGATATAACTGATAATAATGATAGATATGACTTAAGACGCTTGATCATTTAATGGTATAATGTAAAATTTAGTGCCTAAATATCTGTGGGACTTTAATTATCTTGAAATTATGTTTTGGAAAACATAGCATTAAGATTTGAGCCGATCTTTTAGATTTCTCCAATATACTTATGGTGTCAGGAATTCTATTTTAACTAAATTAAAGAGATTCACCTCTATAAGTGCATAATCTCTCATTTATAGAGGTTGTTTGACATCTAAAAAGTCAAGATCCATTTGTCATAAAATAACGTTTTGCGAAACATCACAGACCTGGTTTCAAAGATATGGTTTTTGTTTATCATGGATATGTTTTTGTTATAGAGATTGACACCGTTTGCTGTAAATAGTCAAGGTTATGGAGGCTATAGTAACGAAGTTGGGATACCCATTTGATTAATATGGGTCAAGGCTCGATATAGAACTTTTAAGTTTATGTAAACATATAAGGGATCTTACATGAGTTAAGTCTGTATAGATCAAGTTCATAGGTTGAAGAATCCTATCTTTTTTTTTAATATTATAAGGGGGAAGAATACTTGTGGATTAGAACTGGGGAGGCTATAAGTTGGAATAATTTTTGAGTGTGTAAGAAAATATTAAAGGGTTGTAACTATATCATGCCTGACATCTTAATGATAACCAGAGGCGGAAAAAAATGAATAGATAACCAAACATAAGAATTAAGGGAAAAATAGACCTCCTTAAATTGAAATCATCCCACCACTTTTACTGAGCTATGTCTGTGGTTCAAAACACAACACGAGAAATGGTTAGATATAATGGGTGATTGGATGACATTTTATATAGAAATGTAACATCTTTAATGAAAACCAGAGCTGAAAAATGAATAGTCATAATAATAAGAATTAAGGGGAAAAATATACCTGCTTAAATTTGAAATCAATCACTTCCACTGTAATGAGCTAGATCTGTGTTTTTAAAAAAAAACCAACATTTTAAAAATGGATTAGTAGATAGATGGGTGAAATTTTCCTGAAAGCCGACTAACAACAACCTGTATTTCTAGCATTCGAGAAAATTACAATGCCTTCTTCAGATAATCATGATTTAATTTTGTATAGGATTCTAATCTTGAGATATTTAACTGTTTTCGTGAAAATGGATTAGTATCAAAATATGTTTGGATCAGAATTCACATCTTGGGAGCATTCTCTCTTCAGGACTGCTTCTTTGAGTGGGTGACTTAAACATATGTCTTTTTTTTTTTCATTCAAATTTTTACGGTGGTGCATAGGATCGTAGCTCAATAAGGTTGGTACATATCATATTAGTTACAAGAATGAGGGTTTGAAAGATACAATAGGAGGGTAAAGTGATCAAAATTGTTCTGTAACAGAAAGTTGTTTTTACTTTCCTAATTTGCATTGTTGAGATGATGACCTACTTGTTGACCTTGCAATGAGTAGTCAAAGTATAATTCCTTCTACCAACCACCTTCCTCCTACTTTCCCCTTTTTTTTTTTTCCTTTTCTGAAGATAATGTTCAAAGTGTATGTTTGCAACATTTTCTCGAAGCCCCCCCATTTCTATGCCTGAATTGATTAATCATGATCTTCTTGAAGTACAATTGATAAAATCAATGTCTCAAATAGTGAAAAAAAATTTACAAAGCTCAACATAAAGTTTCTGTGTCGGCTTGGTCAGCGTAAAACGGTAACATTAGGTAAATTTTGTCAAGAGTGCCTGAGTGGTAACTCATCTCAACCAGTCTTAGCATATATCATGAAGTTTCTTTTGAAAAACAACTTCAAACAAGACCCATATCTCATCAAGCTACCACAAACCTTGTTTCTTTCTTTGGTTTGGGATATTTGGAAGGCTTCCTCTCATTGGTTGCATTGCAAACAATGAAGGGAATTCCTCTAGAGAAAAAGAGTTAAAACTTTAATTCCCTTAATTTTGGATAGAAATCAATTATTGTAGTCTCAGGCTTTCTCTGTGTATAAGACATGCGTCAATTGGCAACCTATGATTTGCTTCACTCACCTGGCCCTAATGACGCGTGTCACTGGCACTTAATGAATGCGCGTCACTGGCACTAATGATCGCGTCCCTGGCACCTAATGACATGTGTCACTGGCTTTTTTGATCGGCATGTCCCTGGCTCCTAGTGACGCACTCGCTACAACTACAACTTCCTTTTGACGCACGTGCAGCTCCTCTCTTTTTGCACGCATACTGGCTTCTTTTTTTGCATGCGTCGCTGACTCCTATTGACGTACTTCACTGATTCTATTTGACGCACGTCGCTTGTCTCCTATTGTGCGCGTTGGGCTGCACTATCCTATTGGTCCACGCGTCACTCGAGGACTACTTCACTCGTTAGCTAGCACTTTGACACGCATCAAGTGAAGCCATTAATGCCCAATTTAGCCGATAAGTAACCTTTAAACACCGTTATTTTCTCATTTTTTCAACCTTCCCCCAACGTCTTATTTTTTGGCCAGGTCCCGATGCTCCCAACTTACGTTTCAGTAAACAAAAATCAAGAGAATCTCCAATTCAATTGTTTGTAGCTTATGATGCCCCTCACACTCCCATACTTCTTTTAAAGATTTCTTAATAATATAAAGAATCTAACTGGATGCGTGTGAATTTACATGGCTCGTTAAATGCCCCATTTTCGAAACAGATCCGGATATTTTAAATGAATACTTTCCTTCTGTCATCCTCCCATTCAGAGGACGACTTTTTTATGTGACTCTAACGATGGCCAATTTTCAATTCAGTATCGAAGCAAATGACGTCCTCGGTTAACGGGCCTTTTCATTCAAAAATTTACCAATTGATTACAACCAAGGCAACACTCGAACACTCGTGAATAAAGAATTTTCTCGAATCAACGTCGGTTTCCATGGTTTGATTGTAAGTATAATTTCGTTTTAATTCATATTTTTTCTTCTGAAACAATTTGCTGTTATAATTTTAGTAATTTTTCACTGTTTCGCATTGCAAACAAAAGCCCATGTCAATAATAAAGGCGTGGTGTCTAATATGTCGCATTTCTGAGTACATGTAATTTTTTACAATCTAGTGTCAAGATGAGCTTGTAACTTTGATTGACCTGATGAGGGCAGTGGAAATTTTAAACAAAAAAAATTCTTAAAAAACCTGATTGACCAAGAAGGTGGAAATTAATTGATGTTCCCAACTTGATGATGCAAATCAATCAAGGGGGGAAGAATTCTGATCAATGTACTTTTTTAACAGAGGGTGACTTAGCAAGGCCTCTGCTATACTGTTTTGGGCCTTGAACTCAGGAAAATTTGAAATACTGAATTTGGTAGTATTGTGACATGTTTTCGACACATCACTTTTCCCAATTTAATTTTTATGTTATTTTAGTTATCTTTATTCTAATCAGGTGGTCGGAATATCTATTGTTGGTCAATTTATAATGGTGTGTTTCCTCTCAGAGGACGCTGCTCAATGTTCAAGGAAGCTCCGACTCACCAACAATGGATAATAAAGATAAAATCCTCTCGGTCTACAGAAGATAAAATATATGACAGCTAAATCGAGATATGGCCATCTGATGATAATGAAGACTATGTACATGATCTTTGTAACACTGTTTAGTTTCGGCTTAATTCTACCACATTCCTTTCTGTGGATCCGTTTTGGCTTGTCCTTTGTCTCTTAAAGGACCAATGATGGTTCCCACATCAAAGGATTTCTGATCAATTTCATACACCATACCTGGCCATCACTCTGCTTAAAATTCCTTCATTTTGTTGTGGAATTTATCACTCTATTGTCAGGTAACTGTTTCCCCCTGTATTATTTGGGTTAAGTGATTGAGACTCTTTATATTTGTTTTTTATTAAGCCTCCAGATGTTATTTAGCTTCCATGTCTAATTTGCACTGTTGATGTAGGCAACCACAAAAATGGAAATGTGTTATCTTTTTACACACTTCCTGAGTATGAAGCTGAGAAATCTTGAGTGGATCGATAACGGATTGGGACCATATAGTACTACAAAGTAATGCCTAGTTTTGTTTTCTCTTTATAATGTTTCATTTCAAGTTTTGTTTTGTTCACTTGTTGATTAGGTATCACTTTGGTGCTTGGAACCATATAGGGTTTTGGCACAAGTACTTCTAAAAAGAGGGCACGGAGTATTTTCATACAACTAGACAAGCAGCACAAAATATTTTGTGTGGGTTGATGAAGAAATGGAGAATGCTTCCTCCTCTATGAATCAAGCTTAATAAATGGGCGAGAAGGGCTAGGTTCTTATCACTGAGATTATTAGTCGTTATGAAAATTATTGGCAACGGGAATTTTATTACGCTGCAAAGCGGATCCAAATTTGCTGTCACATGGAGATTGCTGGTTTTGGGGAAAGAGTAAAACCACAGTGGAAGACGTCGTTGGGGACAGAGTGCAGAGTAAATTGATAAGAAAGAGAGGGTTTGAAAACTAGAACTTTTATTATGAGAACTTTAATATTGAATTTGAAAACTTCTACTATTAAGTATGTACTGAGTTTATTATTCCTCAAATCCAACAGCTTATAGAATGGGAGAAAAGGGCTAAAATTCTTATCAATGAGATTATTAGTCGTTATGAAAATTATTGGCAAAGGGATAGTTTATACGCTGCAGTCCAGAATCAACCTGCGAAGATGGATTCCTTACTTACCCAAGTAAAATGTGGGACTGTCACGTTTAATAACGACTATAAAGATGGCATTTTAGACAAGGCACTAAACAAATTGGAAAATATTAGTGCCGAGGCCCAGGCATATTTTAACAAATGGTCAAAGGACAAGGATTTGGTATCAATCGCAAATGCCGAAAGAGATAGAGCGGTTGTAAGTACTATTACATTCTAACAATCATTTTGTTAATTTGAAATTTTGAATTTACATTAATATTTTGAATTGACGTTACTCTTTTTGTGCAGTTGAAATATGAAAATTTGAAGAGTCAGGCGAAGGTTTTGCAAGTTCACTTGGAAACAACAAAGAACAGCTTATCCGCAGCAAAAAATATGAAGCAAAATATTGTTTTGGTTAACAAACAAAACAATACACTAAAGCGGATCATTAAAGAGCATGGTCTCGACCCTGACATCTTGTTCAAAGCCAAAGCAGTTGCTGATCCAAATTTGCTGTCGCATGGAGATGCAACAAATCAAGAAGAAAGAATTATAAAAAATCTGGATAGTGCTGCAGAAGATCTTATAAGTTCAGGGGTTATTTCTGCTGTTGGGGAAAGAGGTGCAGCCAGAGTGGAAGAAGCCATTGGGGAAGAGGGCAGAGTAGAATTTTCTAAAGAAAAAGAGGGTTGTGAAAATTAGAAACTTTTATTATTGACTAAACTTTTAATATTGAATTTGAAAACTTCGACTATTGAGTTTGTACTATGCTATTTGAATTTAATTATATGGTGATTAGATGGTGATTATCATGAATTATATGTATGTTTCTTGTTTACTTGCATTGTCATGAATAGTATGTAGACGTAGATGATGAATGATGACAATTGATAATCAATGATAGATGATGATGAAAGACGATGATCGATTTAATGTGTATAATGTAAAATTTAGTGCCTGAATATTTTGTGGGACTTTAATTATCTTGAAAATTATGTCGTGGGACTTTAATTGTATCTGTGGGGTTATACTGTCTATGAAAGTAGACTTAAGGTTGATAGGTTAAGAATCTGTGTTGTACTATGATTTTTCAACATGTTGAGGACTTCAAAGTGTGGTTGGATTTTATGAATGACCTTTATCAGTCTAAATAAAGATATCCAAGTCAATGATGCTAAGGTCTAGCAATCTGTCCTGGTTATCTAGTTGGTAAAGCTCATCCTTGTTAATGAATTCATGAATTGAATATTGGAGTGTCAAGTGCAAGTTACTCTGTCAGTGCTTCAAGCTGACTCAGTCCTAGTTGGTGATGAAAATTATCAGTGCTTCATGATGTACAAAGTGAAAGAATTTCATCAAGGAGTTTTATAATTCTCAATGTCTTGTAGTTCTAAAAGGTGACATATTAAAAGGACCTTATTTTATGCCTTAAGAAATGTTTTCACATCTTTGAGAAAAGCTCAAGGTCTGTCAAGACCCAAATGTCATGCTATATGTCATTATGTGGTCTATCATGGTGTTGCGACAAGAATGTATTGCTACTACAAGAAGATGTATTGTGTAATAGAGGTTATAATTCTGATTCATGCTCAAAGTTGGGAAAAAAGAGTATCTACAAATGTTATAAAGTTGAGAAATCTCATATTGATGTTACCTTGTCATAAGATTTGTGCATAGTAAGGAAGAGTATAACACATTGTTTCTATGTGTCATTATGTGGTCTATCATGGTGTTGAGACAAGAATGTATTGCTACTACAAGAAGATGTATTGTGTAATAGAGGTTATACTTCTGATTCATGCTCAAAGTAGGGAAAAATGAGTATCTACAAATGTTATAAAGTTGAGAAATCTCATATTGATGTTACCTTGTCATAAGATTTGTGCATAGTAAGGAAGAGTATAACACATTGTTTCTTAAAGGATTCTTAGAGGTCAATGCAAGGTTTGACAGTGGCTCCAGGAATGCGTTGATTCAAATGCTCATCTATCTTTGCATCACAAGGTTATTGCCTATAAAGGTTGTGAGTTAATGAAAGTGTGAAAGATGATGTGATATGTGTAAGGTAATTGGAAATAGTCTCTTCCAGTACAAGAAGATTCATGGTGTATGGTCAGGTTATCTAAGATGAGCTTTGTAACTTTGTTTGACCTGATGAGTGCAGTGGAAAAGTTTAAACAAAAAAAAGATCTTAAGAAAACTGATGGAACCAAGAAGGGGAAATTAATTGATGTTCCCAAACTTGATGCAAATCAAGCAGGAGGGAAGAATTCTGATCAATGTACTTTAATATTAACGGAGGGTGACTCAGCCAAGGCTCTTGTGGTTTGAATCAAGGGAAATGTGAATATTGAATTTGGTAGTATTGTGACATGTTTCGACATCACTTTCCAATTTAATTTTTTGTTATTTTAGTTATCTTTATCCTATCAGGTGGCAGGAATATCTATTTTTTGGGAAGCTACCACTCACCAACAAATGGAGAATAAAGAGATAGTAAATAGAAAAAAAATCCTTGGTCTACAGGAAGATAAAATATATTAAAAATAAATTAATATAATTCTAAGAAATCAAGAAAGAATCATCACTGGTAAGAAATTAAACATAATTGCAAATATGCTAGGGTTTAGCTTACCTCTTGCGTATTAGATTGCTGTGAAATCATCAAGGGTAACGTGCTAGATCTTTGTTTCACATGACATTGTAGATGGAGGGGTGAGTTGCTTGACATTGTCAGTCCTGAGAAGTGCCAGCAACATCTTTAAATATATAGACCAACAATATCTTTAAATAAAAGTAAATATAAAGAATTAGACTTGTAATGTCTTTAATGATAACAAGAGCTGAAAAAATGTAAGGTAACAAACAATAAGATTATGTTGAAGAAGATACCTATTTAAAATTGAAATCATCACCGGTAATGTGCTAGATCTTTGTCTTAAAAAATTCAACACAAAAAATTGATTAGTAGATAGATGGGTGAGTTGCCTGACATTGTCAGTCCCGAGAAGTAACAGCTTCCTCGGACGGATGTCAACCCACGTTTTCAAAAAATAAAAATTTTGTATTTAACTAAATGTAAATACATACACCTGTAACATCTTTAATTATAACCAGAGCTGAAAAAATGAATAGTAACAAACAATAAGATTAAGGGGAAAAAGATACCTGCTTAAAGTTGAAATCATCACTGCCACTGGTAATGATATAGATCTTTGTTTTAAAAAAATCCAACACGAGAAATGGATTAGTAGATAGATGGGTGAATTGCCTGACATTTTTAGTATATAGACCTGTAACATCTTTAATGATAAAGATAAAAGATAGATAAAGAAGATACCTACTTAAAGTTGAAACAATCCATTATCAATAGCTTCATCAAAGTCGATGATGTCTTCTGTAGAATGTGACGAAGAGCCAATTACACTCTCAAGGTTGGGAATATTTGTACTTGTAGCTGTATTATTTACATCTCTTTTTTCGCAAAGGGAATTCCAGTGAGCAATTGCTCTGTCAAAAAATGAATAGTAACAAACAATAAGATTAAGGATAAAGGAAAAAGATACCTGCTTAAAGTTGAAATCATCACTGCCACTGGTAATGAGCTAGATCTGTGTTTTAAAAAAATCCAACACGAGAAATGGATTAGTAGATAGATGGGTGAATTGCCTGACATTTTTAGTATATAGACCTGTAACATCTTTAATGATAAAGATAAAAGATAGATAAAGAAGATACCTACTTAAAGTTGAAACAATCCATTATCAATAGCTTCATCAAAGTCGATGTTGTCTTCTGTAGAATGTGACGAAGAGCCAATTACACTCTCAAGGTTGGGAATATTTGTACTTGTAGCTGTATTATTTACACCTCTTCTTTCGCAAAGGGAATTCCAGTGCGCAATTGCTCTGTCAAATGGAAAGGTTTCGAGGGAGTATCGTGAAACGTAACACCTCATGCAACTTTCCAGATTTTTATCCAACCTGTTTCTCAGTTTTGATTTTATAAATGACAATGCACTGAAAACTCTTTCATCCTCCACAGACCCCAAAATCATTGTCTGGCATAATTCATATAGTCTGAAATACTCACTGATATCTTCTTGTAAGATAGAACTTTGATAGATTCCTCTCCACAGCCTTGTAATAGCACCACTTTCAGAAGGTTGATCTAAATTCTTATATTGGTTCCTCATTGTTGTTGCAAAATTGGTTGACTGAAACTTTAATAAATCGGCATTCAGTATACCTTTGATTTCCGTACCCTTGAGCTCTGACGTCTTTGTAAATTGTTCCATTATTGTACCCATTGATTTATGGAAATGCTTACTGACAAAGTCTGCACGGCCACCTTCTGTATTCCAAAAATTCGGATTCATCACACCCATGGCTTCCAGAATTTTATCTTTACAGAAACGTTCCCTAATTTCTGATGACAAGGTTTCTGAAATTTTTTTAAGCTTTATTCTTGTTTCAACTATCACAGACTCAAACAAATTACGTGTCACAGGAACATCTTCTCGTTCCGATCCTGTAATATCTTGACGTCTTTGCAAAATGTGCATAGGTATTTCCCTCCCATTAACAGAGATGCATAGGTGATCGTGGATATTAAATCTCAAAAAGGTGTTAGGATTTTTAAGATCTAATAAATCTCTCCAATTTTCAAAAACAGGTGCATCAAAACTATCCTGGGAACAATACAATATATCAAGACTTTGACATACCATTTTCCTCATCCGTATAAAATCCACAATATAGATCAATCTGCCCTGTGCATGCTTCATCAGTGTATTGATCTCCTTTAACATTGGAAGAATACCAACCAATGTAAGCAAAGTCTCCAAATCAGTTAAGCGGAACAACAGGTCCCTTGCCCTATCAACTTCATGACGGTATTTGTGCATGAAACCAACCAATGAAGGATACTCCTCACGAACTCTGCATGCTGGTTCATACAAAGAGATCCATCTAGTCTCCACATCCTTCAGAAGTTTTTTTCCGTCTGTAATTCCAATTGCAAATTTTTGGAACTCGAGAAAACGCTTTGGGCTGCTTGACATATAGGCATGAAGTTCTCTTATGAGGTCTTCTAATTTAGCAACATTTTCGTGGTTGCTTACCATTTTATACGCTAAATTCATTCTGTGAGCCATACAGTGAATTGGTAGCATATATGGGGCCACTGTTGTTTGTAATCTAACACACAGCCCTGTTCGGTGACCCTGCATGACAGATGCACCATCTGCTCCAACGCATACCAACTTCGTAGCAATTTCATAATCAGTCATACCAGCAACATCTTTCAAATGAGAAACAACTATTTTATATAGGTTTTCAGCATTGCAGTTTTCAACCATTTTCATAACACCCAACAGATGAGGAGTCCTTATATGATTTTCTAAAGTATATATGTGGATACATACCCATGCGGTGTTGTCGACTGCTGTCACTTCATCAATTGAAAGAGAGATAAAGTTTGCTTTTTTTACATTCTCTTTCAAATCTTCCTTCTCTATCATCGAGAGGCATTTTGCCATTTCCCATCCACTACTCTCAGACCAATGAGACTGAGGTACATTCAGCATTCCGTTAAATTGATACAAAACTTTGAAATCAAGGAAATCTGACATCGCCCTTCCTTTTTTAAGTATTTGAAAAAGAGTAGAGAATTGTATGAATTTTGCATGTAGATTTGTTTCTTTCATCTTACCAATATGCGATGTGATTGTTCCTCCCTTTTCCAACAGATGTCTGTGTTTTTTCTGCTCTGCCTCATATTCCGCTGCGTATCTGACATGCATGCACTCCTTTTCAGTTTTCCACCTATGTGTTTTGATTTTCTGGCCATCCGCCCCTGTTACAGTTAAATATTGTTTTCCACAATGTTTTTCTATTGTGTCCAGCTTCAGTTGCATTTTTTGTTGCTTTCCCAATTTCCACGTACATATTGTACATGTACATTCACATGGGATTTCTTCAGAATTAGATGATTGTACAGGTTCAATAAATGGAAATTTAGCTGCCCAATCAAACTTGTATGTCCTGCCAATGGTCCACATATTCTTGTTTGTTTTCAATGCTTTACTTTTTTGAGTAGAATTTTGAGCAATATCGCAATCACCTGGTTTCCTCTTTCTTGGACCAGAGTTTGATATTGATTTCTGTCTTCCATTTTGCTGAGTGTTTGTATCTGTGATATCTAGCTGCACTTCTGGTTGCACCCCAACAGGAACAATATCTTCAAGATCTGGCATATTATCGTAGGTTTCATTTGTTTGACTGTGATACTGTGCAGAATGCATGTCCACCTCAATAATGCCTTCCACACAGTCAGTATTCTGATTCTTTTTGGTGGCATCTATATGATTGGTATTTACATTATCTGTATCCGCAGAGTTTCCAAAATACTTGAAGAGTGATTTCTGAGATTTCTTACTTACTTTTAGGTTATTCGTATTCTTTGAGCTGGCACCTTCCATTATTCTGAAAAGAGTCCTGCGTCAGCAAAAGAACCAAGAAGCGACTCTGTCCAGTCTCTGAGGTCTTGTCGCGCGTGAACTGTCTGATGTCGCGCGTCAACACTGCCCAAGTCGCGCGTCAACACTTCCTCTGTCGCGCGTCAACCCTTCCTCTGTCGCGCGTCACTTCTTAGCCCAAGTCGCGCGTCAGTATAGCTCTTGTCGCGCGTCAATACAGCTCTTGTCGCGCGTCAGTACAGCTCTTGTCGTGCGTCAATACAGCTCTTGTCGCGCGTCAATATTGCCCTTGTCGCGCGTCAACACTGCATTTGTCGCGCGTCAACAATCACAGGATAACAGTAATATGAATCTCTGGTGCTCAAGGGTATGCGAGTTCAAATTTCACAGTATTGGTAATTTGGTAAGCTACTTGAGGTATACTACCCGGCGAATCACATAGGTTTTTATAGGAGATGTTTTCAAATGAAGGCGAAGCCGACCCCCCAAAAAAAATATACTTTATATTTTAGGCGAACAGGACACCGACCCACTCCGAATAATTCACCTTTTCAAATTTTCCTAAAATGAAATTTTCGCCATATTACGAATATTCGCCGCTAAAATTATCCCTGGTAATGATCCTTCTTTATTGCCTTGTTGAGCTTCCTGTAATCAACAAAAATGTGTAAATTCCCATTCTTTTTCATTGAGATCTAGAATGATAGAAACTTAATCTGAGTTAACCATAGAAAAGTTAGTTTGTAATAACTACATCAAGCAACTTATCTAATAATGTCTTGTATAGTCTTTACAACAATGCTATGAATCGATTCTTATGGCATAGGTTATCTTTATTGATCTTAGTAACCATCCTACAAACTTACTGTGAATGTTTTGCTCCAAATTACTTGGTGGAGTTACTTGTCCAATATCAAGTGAATACAGTGCATGTCAACAATCCTTAAGTCAAAGAGTTAGACGTATGCATGTGTGTATATACGTTTCCTAATCACAATCATCAGCTATATAAATTTATTTCTAGAAGATGATCAATTTCTCTTCAGCATAATTCTAAAGGGTTCGCCAGTCGAGGTGACTAGATTGTTAAACATGACTGAAACATGCGCCTCAGTTGTCTTCAACCGAAGGGTCCACATTCAGTTGGTACTAGAGTAATCAAGGATGTCCAATCATCAGTTTCATCACTTGAATCCACAAGTTTTACCTTATGATTGTCGAGGGATCACGTTTATCTTCACCCTCTCTCTACCACGTCCAAGTGTCATGAAGCCTTGGATTCTAGTAGTTTCTTGCATGAACTCTCCTTAGCCACAGCCTTCCCAACAACATTAGGTATGCAACAGTACCATTTTTCATCACCTGAAAGTCTACCCACACATACAACACCCATGACAGATATTGCCACATTTGAAACTACACCTTCTGGTTTAGTTTTTCCCTTATTTAATGACTATTAACATAAGTGTTGAAGGCCATGATCAATTTTTAAACCCAACATATTCATTACTGTAGACTCGGTCATTACATTAACTGCAGCACCTGTCATCATGACTAAGACATCATGAATTGAAATACCATTACATAATACCTCAGCTTGTGGAGTACAGGGATCCACCTCTTATGTCCAAAACAGGGACCTCAGCCTCCTTCCTTCGTCGAGCATTTGAGTCCACTTGGTGCAAGTGTCCCGCCTATTCTCAAAGTAACATAGCCAAACCGTTGTCCATATGTAATATTTACAGGATTTTTGGACAGATCATCTGAAGA
The DNA here is from genome assembly GCA_019776745.2 of Taxus chinensis. NCBI lineage: Eukaryota > Viridiplantae > Streptophyta > Pinopsida > Cupressales > Taxaceae > Taxus > Taxus chinensis. The sequence continues at coordinate 17,698 of JAHRHJ020000818.1, forward strand.
TGGAGTATGGTCCTTTCATGCCATGTGAAATCAGAGAATCCTGCACATGACTTTCTTCTCAATATGTTTCTTACTAGTTCCTCTCCTTTCATCTTCTTAGGATCATTTCCATCTTGGTTATCTTTTTCTTTCTTTGGAGTTTCTTTACAAACAAATCTACTTCATTATTTAGACTCTTATCTACCACATCAAAAGAATTCATGGGGTGATTTTCCTTTATCATTATCTCCTTCTACTATATGTACCAAGACCCGCCGCCTATCTAGACAATTATACTTATAATGACACCTTTTTATAACAACCATAACATACAACTTCAGAAGTATATTTCTTTTTGGACCTTTATCTCCTCCTGAGAACTAAACTCTACGTTTCCTTGAAGAAGATTAATAGTTAACTGACCCATTCCTTTGTTGCAGATCTTCATACTCAGCCAGATGTACTAGGATTCAGGAATATTTGTGCTCAACGGGAGTGGTTGTGGAGTTCTGGAAAAAAGGTGCTTGTAGGCTCACTTTAGCAACATTTTCTTTGAGCTCCTCTTCCACGCTTTCTTATTGCCTTCTTGTACAATCTCCTTTTCTGATTTCAATTGTTTGGTATGCTATGGCAGTAGGTATTTCACTCGTTGTCTGATTTTTGGCTTCATCCCAAGAATGTGGTCTTACAAGAGGAGATTATCCATGTAGACTCATCAACCCATGACGATAATCCTTCCTTTCGGATCTGGGCATCGAGCTTCCTCCTTAGCTCTAGAACATGAGCATGATAATCCCGTAATCTTCTTCTTCTCTCCTTGGGATATCTTTGTGATCTTGGATCATGGAGATCTGCATATTTTTATTGTTCATGTAAACTCTTCAAGAAAACTTTCAGTTAATAAATCCCATGATTTTTTAACATTATTACCTAGTGTTTCAAACCACCTAAGTGCTGAACCATCTAAAAAGGTAGGAAAAAAATTCAGTCCATTGTTCTCTTCTTATATAGGATTGCATTTCAAATACAAGATCGTTTAAACTCTTAAATGAAAGAGGTTCCTGAGCATTTTCATTAGATTAAGTTGAAAAAATAGGAATCTTTCCCATTTTCAAAAGTAACCACGATTGAAATACCAACCCAAAAGTACAATCAACAAGACTTATGTGCACAAATAATTGGAATCACTGTAATAAAAAGTGACTTTACACGTTTTACAGTAAATATAGGAATGACCACGATAAAACTACTCATCGAACTATGGTAAAACTTGACTTACTGCGGTAAAATACTGACTTAAGCCCCTGTGGTAAACATTTTATTCACAGTAAAAAGTTATTTTATTGCGGTAAATACTATTCACGGTAAAAAGTTTGAAGTTACTGTATTACAATTTTCCTTGTTTTGTTAGGTTTGGTCGAAAATAAGATCACACTTATCATGGTCAAGTAACCCACTCAAAACATTCCTTGAAACTTCAATCTGAGCATCTACATATTTCAAAACCTACCTCCAAGGTTTCTTGGACAGATCAGCTTCATCAGATTGGAAATCCTCCTATCCCCGCTGAACTAGAAAGGTACACAAGATAATCCTCATTAGAAGAATCTGAGAAAATAAAATTTTCATTGAGAACCTTATTCAGGACTTATAAGACAGGATTTTCATGCCACAAATGCCATCCGATGGGCATGGGGAAAATATTTTTAGCCAAAAGGACATTGCAAACATTGATTGGCGAAAGTCGGGAGACATCTTGACAACTTAGGCCAAATACATAGATGGAATACAAATTTTAGAGGTGATTGCCAGGCGGTGGTATGCTGGACATAAATTACCCCATGCTAAGGTCGTAAAAGACAAAAAAATGGCGGAAGAAGATTTTGGCATTTATTCATTATTTATTGACCCGAGAATCAATGCACCCCTGGCAGTTACTTGCAAGCGGTTCCTACGATCCATTGGTGCCACGAATACCGAATCAAGAAACAATACCTTGGGATCAAAATGGACACCTGGCATGGTTTTTTATTATCCACCATGCAACAAAAATGAGGTTCCTCGGAGGCTTTTTTGAAGAAATTATATTGCGAGTTCGTGTTTAATGAGGTCCCAAATTATTTTGACTTTTCTAACTTTTTTGGTCGAGCTGTACCTTGGCTGATGCACAGAGTAGATCTACGTGTCAAACGCATTAGTCAACAAAGGATCCCGCATGGCCGTCAGAGAGACCCCCCATTTCCTTTAGCAAATCCCTCCTACAATGAAGGAGCAGTTGTGGAGATTGCCAACCCGCAGGCACGAACATGACCTTTTTGATGGGAGGTCACTGAACACTGCGGGAACGCAAAGCATAGTGATTAGATTGCATCTGGTGATGATTGGTGCAATTTTTGTGCCATGTTCTAGCACACCACACCACTATGAATCATGTGGTGTTGTAAATGCAACTGCGGGCAAGACATCCATTTGTAATCTAGTGTCACCCTAAAGATTTCCTTCATTCTATAGATGAGATGCTGGGGGATAAAATTTTGAACTGGTGCCACTTGATATTGGTCTTTAAATCAGAGTAAATTTCAAATAAATGGTAAATTCCCAGGGGCTCATATATAATAGTTTGGAATTCTACATGTCAGGAGATTTAATATATATGTATTTGATTGTACGTCATATACAATACATGTAAAAAACTAATGTTTTTACTCCTTGTATTTTGCAAGATATGGCTCGAAGAACCTGAGTTGAAGGAAACATCCGACAAGGCGTACCGGTGGGGCTGAGGAGATTACTTTGCCAGTTGGGTGTGTTTCAAACATAAGTTTTCAAGTTGGTGATGGCGGACCACTTAGCCCGAGTGGGGAGGAGAAAATAATAATCATTTGATCTGCACGTAGATTATTATTATAGATGTTTCACGTGTCCCTGTTGTACATATTAATATGTTTGTGTTTTATGGACACAAGAGCCTGGCGGGTCATCATCTTCCCCTCATAGGAATTGAGGCTATTGCCACATGTCCTCACATGAAAGTTCAAATCAGGCCGGCGGAGGTTAGTTTCTCTTTACGAATTTGTTTCTAATTTGTGGAAAAAGCTATCACATGGATTACATACTGTTGGATCCTTTGTTATGTGGTGCATAGTCATGTAGATTTAATATGTGATTTGCTACATGTTTTTTGTATAGCTTATGAAACTGCCAGATCTAACTCTCCATATATGCAGACCTGTGGAGGTTGTAACTGCTAGATATTTCCATATCATCTGCAGATTTCCCGCCATAACTGAGGTACAATTTTCTGCAAATCAAGACCTAGAATTTTACGACCTGGTTCATTAGATTCTTATTGACTTAACCATTTCTTGGATGCAATATGGGAATTTTGTATGTACCCCTTGTGAAATATTTCACGTCCTCTGAAAATTAATTATTTGTATGTAGAAATTGACCCCTCGTGAGACTCTAACTGTGTGTCCCTAGCAATGCGTCAACCAACAAATTGATAGGGATCATGACATTGCTTCTAAGATCTTCTTTCTTGCGATTTTAACTTCTATTTCCACTCATTGTACAAGTTTCTACTCTGGTTTCAATAATAAAAGAAGGATTTTTAAGTCTTTTTGATGGATAAATGAATTGGTACTTTACGACCAAGGATTTCTTTCAGTTCTGTAGCTAGGGTTTTGGAAATTTGTTCAGCCTGTTCCTACCACTCTAGAGTTTGTATGTAAAAGTGTTACCACTCCTATAATGTTTTATTAATTTATTTTAAAACCTTTAAACATTATACGTGTCACACTGGACGATGACGAAATAAGTAATGTTCATTAATTCTTTGGGACTAGAATTACACACAACCCAATTCTTGTTATTTTATTTTCAAGTAATGGTTATTTATGCTATATTTTTATTCCTCATGGTCGTTATCTTCATGATCTTTTTATTTGTAACATTTATGGCTATATAATCGAAGTACAACTATTGATTTTCTTGTTTACTTGAAAAATTTTTATTTTTCTTCATCTTACATTAACCATAGTAAATTAATGTGACATATAAGTAGGATTAAGTGTTAACTCAAAGTAAGTAATTATTGAGACATTTAGGGAAAATCGGGGAAAACAAAATTAGACGAAAAGAAAAAAATCCATTAGAAAGAAAAATTGCATCATATTTTAAGTGGCATATTACCATTCATTTCAAGTACTAGACACCCATTATAAAACACTTCAAAGGGACCCAATGCAAGATTTCTTGATTAATAGGGAGGATGACATGGGGTCAAGTGAGGTTAGGGGGTGAAAGGCTGACAAAATTAGGTTACCTTATGCCTCTCTCTTGTTATCAAGGAGTTGCCTCTATTAAATAAGTTAGGAGATGCGTGGAAGAGATAGATTTTTCACTCAAATTGACCACCATTCAAAGGGATTATTTTTCCTCACAAACTTCTAAGAAATCATACTTTATACTTGATAAAAATGTTTTATTTATATTTACATTTACTTAATTGTTTGAGATTCAATATTTGTTAAAAATTTGAGAAGATATAGTGAAAACATTTGTCCGTTCTCAATATGTCGATACTTCCCCCACATCACCTTTAACACGGTTTGTTTCAATATTGACACAAAAACTAACGACCCCCATAGTTCTCACACCTTTTCAATTTCCTTTTTTTCATGCTTTTTAACATTCTTCACATTTCTAATCATAATTTTTTTTCATTTCTTACGTTCATGCCATTAGATCATAGAGAAGGATTGGAAACCCATGAACAAGTGTGACTATATCGATCAATGTTTCTAAATAAGGCAATTAGACGGTGATAAGTAATCATGTGACCACAAAGTTAATGTGCAAAACAAATGCACCAATCAAAACATACAAAGCTTTGGAGCATAATAAATGACATCGATCATACTTCAATAATATAATGTAAATATTAGAAAGCTCACGTACAAAACACAATTATCTTACAATAATCATATAGTTAAAATTACCATGATAAAGAGGAAGTTGGCAATAACTTCTCGATCTAGACAAAATGTAGGAAGTGTGGAACGTATGTATTTACTTTTTATGTAAGTTATATAAAAAGTGGATTGGGTTTATAAATGTTCATATCTACAATGTTAGACATCAGTTTGTAACTTATCCTTTAGTAATTACAGTTGGCTATGCTCCCTTACTAAGAAAAATACTCACATTCTAAGTCCAATCATTACAATTATCTCTAACTCTTTCCTTGAATTCTTCATCTTACAATCATTGCATTGCAAACTCAAGAAATAGTAATCAATCAAAGTAGTAATCATCCATTTGTGAACCATCTCAGAAATTGCTATTTCGCATAACAGCTTCTTGTCCTAGGAACCATACAATTGGTCAACATGTGCTATAGAGCTATAGATGGATTGTGGTCCTAGACATTATATCTTGTGACTCTGATTCAATTTGAATATCTGTATGAACATATTTCCCTTCCTAGGTTGCCTTATCGTAATATTTCAACCTTTGAACTTATTAAGCAAGTCAATATCACTTAATACGCACAAGGCCTATTACAAGATCTTATTGAAATATCATTCTCAAACCTTATGATCCCCTAAATCTTCCCAATCAGTTGACATCATTTAGAGTACCAACTACATGTCTGAAGGGCACTTAACCATGTCAAAAGTAATAAATTCTTCTATTGTCCAAGCATGCAAAGGTCATAGCCATATCTTTCGCAAGATAATTCCCTCCATAAAATTTCAAAGGGTTTCAAGGTGATAAAAGGTTAGGTCATACAACTCAAGCACACTAATACCATGTCAGGTAAACATTATCTATTCTATGTTATCCCACTATATTTGTTAAGAGACACAAGGGAATTCATAGGAGGTTGACTTAGATAATACTCACACCTACACATGTACCTAAGTTAATTCATGAGGTTTGATCCACATGAGGGCATTTAGTGTAGTACTTGATTGATTTCAACATTGTCAACCATTAGTGTAGTCCACCTCACCACAACACGATTTATCCTTTTGTTATTTACTATTTAAAAGGTATTGTAGGTTGTATGGTTTTTTTATTTGTTCCAGGTGATTAAAATTTGTGTTGAGGTTATTTGCATAAGAGAGACCTCAGCAAAACCATTTCTAGGAAAGCAAAACATCTAAGAGTTGTCAGAACCTAATTGTGAAGGTTCCATGACTCTATAGATCAGTAAGAACCTACATTTCCAAGGAAGTACAATATCAGTGTTTTTCAATCCTACACTAACACATTTCAGTTCTGAGTATTACAAGAAGTATTTTTCATCTCTGCTCTATCTGTTCCTATCGCACATCTCCTTTGTTCTGACCTGCATAAACAACTAATTCTTCATCTCCTCTTGTATATTTGAATATCGCTTGAAGTGTTTATCATTTATAAAAGTGTTAATGCCATTATTATGGGTTATGCCATGGTTAATTTTTAATTCATTAGACAGAATATCGCAATATAACTAAACCTTCATCCTACATCTAGTTTTGTGTCCTCTTTCCATAACACATTTAATTAGGGGTACCTAAATATTGTTTTTTATCTAGAAAAATAAAATATTCCATTGAAAATTATTGTTCTTTTTCATGTAATTTTACTTGATACTTAGTCCAACTTTTTGTAACTACTTTATAACCATAACACAAAAACATAGAAAACAACATCAAATATAACCCTGCATTTTATAAAAAAACTCAATGTGTTATCTCTTCACTGTTTATTTCATATATATTTTATTGAAGGTGGTTCCACCACACACACTTCTTGTCATTTTAATTACATTATACATCTTCTTAAATTTTTTTTGACTAATTTAGTGTAGTGTTTTTTACTCCTACATTTGTATGTTTCTCTACATGTATTTTACATCTTCAATTTATATTGAAATATTTTCATTTATGTCTTTTGGTTTTCATAGTATAGATCCTTCAACAGTCAAAAATGGTTGATTCTCATGTCATGAACAATATTGTTGGGTGAGTTTATGTCACTAAATATTCCCAATGGAAAGTTCCAAACAAACTCATCAACCGTTTAGGGAAATCACCTTTAGATAGGTGAAGTTCCTCTACTTTTGAGAGGGGTAGTTCCCTCGCATGATGGATTTTTTTTGATAGTTTGGTGCTTTTACTGTAAAAAACAGAGAGGAAACAAAAATGGTAAAGGAAAAGAAGGAGAAAAGGGTTAAGAAGAGAGAATGCAATATGTAAGCCCCCGGAAAGACCTTTATAACTTGAAACACAAAGTACTACAATCTATCTTAGAAATCCCCAAAGGGGATATAGAGTTTCCTTCTTGGTTCCATACAGATTCCCATACTTACAAGTTTCAAAATGAGAAAAGATAAGTTGTAGATTTAAGCAAAGACTAACGAATGGAACTTTCTATATTTATCACAAAGGCTACATGAGCGTGATAATCTGAGATGTTAAAAAAAGGCTTCTCTCCTTCAGAATGCTGATATGGCCCAAGTCCATGTCACTCCTGATAGCCAACACAAAGTCTAATCACTTGAGCATCAATCATACTATGACGGATAAAAACTAATAACTCATCACAAGAAAACTGGTATATTTTTGTAATTTTGGAACTATTAACACAACAATAGGAAAAACTTGATTCATAAGGGAAAATTTGTGTACTATAAAGCTACACAATATATCCAACAGAGCGGATAAAAAGTTCCTCAAAGAGTAAGAATGGGAATTAGAAGAAAACCCATTTACAATTCCAGGTACAACATTTTATAGGAATTATGCTCCCAAAAGTAGTTTCTAAAACGACCTAACCATCTCTAATCTCCAATGACTCAACTTGTGTTTTTACTATTAATTAATGTATATTTAATTAACTTGTATGAAAAAATTAATTAATATTGAGTACACCCTTTTCCTCCAAATTGAATTTCATTATTGAGCCGAATCGAAATATAATATACTTGGCCTATCTTATTCATTCTTTATTTGGTAGTGGAGTCTAGATTATCACCTACGAATCCAACCATCTTCTTTCCATGGCCTATTTCCTTTAGTGTATCATAATGGTTCATGTAGAGGACTTCCCTTATGATAACTTTTCTGCTGGCCACATGATATTCAATCTTCTTCCTTGACCTAGAAATATTGAGGCCGTAAAGAAATTACTTGAATTTATAACGCTCTAGATTATTACAGTCAGCACATACTATATTTTGATATAATGAAGTGTCATTATCTGTGATAATACAACGCCCTTCATTATTGAGCTTCAATAGTTTCTCCTGCCTGTAGGGAACTCTGATCCTTTTCCTTATTTCATAACCATCAACTCATCACTTTCTACATTTGTATTCCCCACACTTGATCTCTTTCAAAGACCAGTGAATCTCTCCCTCTACGCTTCTTGTCTTTCTCATTGGAATCTACAACATCCTATATGGCCAACCGATGATCTCAAAGTGAGGTATGGCGCATAATGGATCCAAGCTTCTAGTAAGTATATGAAGGAATATCAATTTGGGGAATGATACTTGTAACATAACCTATTTTAATTGTATCAAGAAACACACATTCCTTTTGAATCACTATTGTTGGCACAATTCTATGTCCACCTCATGAGAATCTCCAGATATCATCTTCAAGAGATAAGATCCAGCTCTTCCTAGCTCTGAGTACTGTATTGCTATTATGAGACAATCCTAGCCCTAGCAAAATTACTTTCGCTCGCATAGCTGTGCCATTTATCTCTACATAACATGCCCTATCCTAAGAATATCTACAAAAAAAAAAAAAAAAAAAAAAAAAAAAAAATAAGGGGAAAGCATTCTTTTAGAGCCTCAGAAGGAACTTTATAGCCTGCGACCATTTTATCTTCATCATTTAAAACTCAAGTTGTTTCCGTTTCCATCACTAAATAATATGATCACTCACTTCACACACATCTCCCATGTTTTGAGAAGTAGTCTATGATTTTAGCACCCCAGCAACCACGAGTCCAATATACTAAGACCAAATATTTATTGTTGATACAAATTATACCTGTGCTCATTTGCTGGATCCAAGGAATCTACCCTATATTAGTTGTTTTAATTTTCTCCATCAGGGTCTTATCTGAACTCTTTATTCACAAACACATACAAGTTGTATTGCTTTTATTGATTCGCTCCAATTTATCTAGAGCTACTTTTACAATGCATCCCTACACTAGAATAAGTATTGGACAGACTAGGGTGGATTAATGCTTTTATTCATTGATGTGTAACTTTTTAGTTAACAAGACAATATGAATATGAATATTGGTATATTTTTAATATATGAGCCTTGGTTATTATATAGTTAATAAGAAACTCTAAAAACTTCACAATTTTTCCTGTTTATTAACATCAATATTTTCCCCCATGGAGGGTTTTCAAGAAGGGGGATATTGAAACGATAAGAATATACATAAACAACTCATTATGCTATACCTCACTCTCTGAGATGGATATTAACAATGTGTGGAGCCATCATTGCACAAATTCCACGGCGTCCCTGCAACCCGTTATGGAGGGCTTCAACTTGAGACCAATAGTTCAAAACGAATTATTGCGAATGTGCAAATGGGAAAAATAAAGCCTATCTCCTTCAAAAAGTGACGTTGTTCTGTCAAGTCCATGTATATTTTTTCTTCCTAGAATATAATGATGGACAACACATGATAAATTATAAGATGACCAACTAGGTTCATATTGAAACAGGTATATGCATCTAACTTGTGAAATGAGTATAACAGATATATCCCCTCTAACTAGATCTGATTCAAGTGTGCCTAATCTCTTCTGCAATGTTTTTTTTAGAACTCCATGTATGACCTTTGTCACAAGTTATTCCAACCTTGACAACTTTCCCTCCATTGAACAAAGGCTCTTTACGACTTTTTTACTTACAGCAAAAATGGACCAAAATTTTGCAGCAGTGTGCTCTAGAAGAGGGACAAATGGATAGGAGATGATTGAATGGTTCATTCTTATATATCCTTTTTAAAAAATATGAATCATAACTAGAGAATGAAGGGAAGTAGAATGAAAAAATTACCAATATATATGCGAGCTTAATTTCCCTTATCTTCTTATCATATGCAAGTAACAATATGGAGCAACAATGTATTTAGAACTAAATTCTTAGTAGCTCCAAATGATCAAATGAGAAACTTTCCCAAACACATCATAGGGTCAATTCGTTGTATAATTAGTGTGGTAGAATTAAGGGGCAACTTGACAGTTTGTATTTCACTCTCGTATTTGAATTGCAGCATCAAAAGATTCAGTGATGCAGTAAAAAAAGGAAGCAAATATAGTGATTTAGTACAATAATGTTAAGAACCTGAGGACATTTTGCAAACGGTGACATGCAATCTCCGTTTCAATTTCATGAGGCACAATTCAAGAGTTGAATAGTTTGCGCTTTGACAATTTTGGAGATCCATGATATCTTAATTTCACTTTCACTTCAAATTTTAATTGCTACATTTATTATTGCCTAAGAAACTCTCAATTTCGTTCAAGTGTATTCCTCTCCTTATGTATTTATTAATCCTTTTCCTCCCACTCTAGAGTTGTATAGTACAATGTTACCACTCCTATATGTTTTATTAATTTATTTTAAAAACTTTAAACATTTATACGTGTCACACTTGAGATGACGAAATAAGTAATTTTTCATAATTCTTTGGGAACTAGAAATTACACACAACCCACTTCTTGTTATTTTATTTTCAAGTAATGTTATTTATTCTAATATTTTTATTCCTCATGGTCAGTTATCTCATGCTCTTTTTATTTGTAACATTTATGCTATATAATCGAAGTACAACTATTGATTTTTCTTGTTTACTTGAAAATTTTTATTTTCTTCATCTACATTTAACCATAGTAAATTAATGTGACATATAAGATAGGCTTAAGTGTTAACTCAAAGTAAGTAATTATTGAGACATTTATGGAAAATGAAAAATAAATTAGAGAAAAAAGTCCATTAGAAAGAAATTGGCATCATATTTTAAGTGCCATATTTACCATTCATTTCAAGACTAGACACCCATTATAAAACACTTCAAAAGGACCAATGCAAGATTTATTGATTTAATAGAGGAGGATGACATGGGTCAAGTGAGTTAGGTTGTGAAATGCTTGACAAAATTAGGTTACCTTTTATGCCTCCTCTCTTGTTATTCAAGGAGTTGCCTCTATTAAATAAGTTAAGGAGATGGTTGGAAGAGGATAGATTCACTCACATGACCACCATTCAAAGGGATTATTTTCCTCACAACCTTCTATAGATATATCATACTTTATTACTTGATAAAAATGTTTTATTTATATTTACATTTACTTAATTGTTTGAGCATTTCATATTTGTTATAATATTTGAGAAGATATATTGACACATTTTCCTCTCAAATTCTTATTACTTCCCCCACATCAACCATTAACACTTTTTTTTTCGAAATTTACAAAACTAACTACATAGTTCTCACATTTTTCAATTTTCCTTTTTATTCATGCTTTTTTAACATTCTTCACATTTCTAATCATAATTTTTTTTCATTTCTTAAGTTCATGCTATAGATCATAGAGAAGGATGGAAACCCATGAACAAGTGTGACTATATCGATCAATTTTTCTAAATAATGCATAGACTGGTGATAAGTAATCATGTGACCAACAAATGTAATGTGCAAAAAAATGCACCAAATCAAAACATACAAAGCTTTGAGAGCATAATCAAAATGACATCGATCATACTTCAATAACTATAATTAAATATTAGAAGCTCACGTACAAACACAATTATCTTACCAATAATCCTATAGTTAAATTACATGATAAAGAGGAAGTTGGCAATAACTTCTAGTATATAGACATAAATGTAGAAAGGTGAACGTGTATTTACTTTTTATGTATATTTATATAAAAAGTGTGATTGGTTATAAATGTTCATATCTATCCACATGTAGACACTCAAGTTTGGTAACTTATCCTTTAGTAATTACAAGTTTGGCTATGCTCCCTTACTAAGAAAAATACTCACATTCTAAGTCCAATCATTACATATCTCTAACTCTTTCTTGAATTTCTCATCTTTACACTCCATTGTCATTGCAAACTCAAGAAATAGTAATCAATCAAAGTAGTAAATCATCCATTTGAACCATCTCAGAAATTTCTATTTCGCATCACATGCTTCTTGTCCTAGACCATACAATTTGGTCAACATGTGCTATAGGGCTCTAGATGACTTGATGGTCCTAGATATTATTATCTTGTGACTCTGATTTCAATTTGAATATCTTTATTACATATTTTCATCTTCCTAGGGTTTGCCTTATCGTAATATTTCACCTTTGAAAACTTATATAAGCAAGTCAATATCACTTTAATACGCACAAGGCACTATTACAAGATCTTATTGAAAATATCATTCTAAAAGCACTTATGGATCCCCTAAATCTTCCCAAATCAGTTGCACATCATTTAGAGTAACCAATACTACATGTCTGAAGCACTTAACCATGTCAAAAAGTATAAATTCTTCTATTTCCAAGCATGCAAAGGTCATAGAGCCATATCTTAGCAAGATAAAATTCACTCCATAAAATTTCAAAGGGGTTCAAGGGATAAAAGGTTAGGTCATACAACTCAAGCACACTAATACCATGTTAGGTACATTATCTATTCTATAGTTATCCCACTATATTTATGTTAAGAGACACAAGGGAATTCATAGAGGGTTGACTTAGATAATACTCACACCTACACATGTACCTAAGATAATTACATGAGGTTTGATCCCACATGAGGGCATTTAGTGTAGTACTTGGATTGATTCAACATTGTCAACCATTAATGGTAGTCCACCCTCACCACACACACGATTTATCCTTTTGTTATTTAATGTTTTAATGAAGGGTATTGTAGGTTTGTATGGTTTTTTATTTGTTCCAGGTGATTAAAATTTGTGTTGAGGTTATTTGAATAAGAGAGACATAAAGCAAAACACATTTCTAGGAAAGCAAAACATCTAAGAAGTTTCAGAACCTAATTGTAGAAGGTTCCAGGACTCTAGAGATCAAGTAAGAACCATACAGTTCCAAGGAAGGACAATATCATAGTTTTTCAATCCTACACTAACACAATTTCAAGTTCTAGTATTTACAACGAAGTATTTTCAATCTCTGCTCTATCTTTTCCATATCCACATCTCCTTTGTTCTGACCTGCACAACTAATTCTTCATCTCCTCTTGTATATTTGATATATCGCTTTATTGTTTATCATTTATAAAAGTGTTAATGCATTATTATGGTTATGCATGGTTAATTTTTAATTAATTAGATCAGAATAATCTCATATAACTAAACCTTTCATCCTACATATATTTTTGTGCGCTTTCCATAACAACATTTAATTAGGGGTAAACACTAAATATTGTTTTTTATCTAGGAAAAATAAAATATGTCATGAAAATTATTGTTCTTTTTCATGTAATTTATACTTGATACTTATTCCAACTTTTTGTAACTACTTTATAACCATAAACACAAAAAACATAGAAACAAACATCAAATATAAACCCTGCATTTTATAAAAACTAAATGTGTTATATCTTTCACTGTTTTATTTCATATATATTTTATTGAATGGTGTGCCACCACACACACTTCTTGTCATTTTAATTTACATTATATACATCTTATTAATTTTTTTGACTAATTTAGTGTATTGTTTTTACTCCTACATTTGTATGTTTCTCTACATGTATTTTACATCTTCAATTTATATTGAAATATTTTCATTTATGTCTTTTGTTTTCATAGTATAGATCCTTCACAAGTCAAAAATGAGTTGATTATCATGCATGAAACAATATTGTTGGTTGGAGTTTATGTCACTAAATATTCCCAATGGAAGTTCACAAAAACCATCAACAGTTAGGGAAATTCACCTTTAGATAGGGTGAAGTTCCTCTACTTTTTGAGAGGGGTAGTTCCCTCGCATTATGGATTTTTTTATATTTTTGGTGCTTTTAACTGTAAAAAACAGAGAGGAAACAAAAATGGGAAAGGAAAAGAAGGAGAAAAGGGTAAAGAAGAGAAGAATGCAATAATGTAAGCCTCTGGAAAGACTGATAAACTTGAAACACAAAGTACTACAAATCTATCTATCAAGGATATAGAGTTCCTTCTTGGTCATACAAGATTACCATACTTACAAAGTTTCAAAATGAGAAAGATAAGTGTAGATTGTAAGCAGAAGACTAAACAAATGGAACTTCTATATTTATCACAAAGGCATACAATGAGCGTGAAATCTGAGAAGAAAAAAGGCTTCATCTCCTTCAGAATATGCTGATATGGCACAAAGTCCATGTACCCTGATATCCAACACAAAGTCTAATCACTTGAGCATCAATCATACTATGAAGGAATAAAAAAATTAATAACTCAATCACAAGAAAAATGGTATATTTTGTAATTTGGAACTATTAACACAACAATAGGAAAAACATTGTATTCATAAGGGAAAATTTGTGTATATAAAGCTACAACAATATAATCCAACAGAGGCGGATAAAAAAGTTCCCAAAGAGTAAGAATGGGAATTAGAAGAAAAACCCATTTACAATTACAGTACAACATTTTATAGGAATTATGCTCCCAAAAGTAGTTATAAAACTACCTAACCTATCTCTAATCTCAAAATGACTCAACTTGGGTTTTATATTAAATTAAATGTAATATTTAATTAACTTGATGAAAAAATTAATTAAATATTGAGTACACCCTTTTCCTCCAAAAGTGAATTTTCATTATTGACCGAAGGATATAATATAATTGGCCTATGCTTATTAAATTCTTTATTTGGTAGTGGGAGCAATAGATTATCACATACGAATCCAACCATCTTCTTTCCATGAGCCTATTTCTTTAGTGTTATAATAATGGTTCATGTAGAGGAATTCCTTATGATAACATTTCGAGTGCCACATGATATTCAATCTTCTTCCTTGACCTAGAAAATATTAGAGCCTTAAAGAAATTGAACTTGAATTTATAACGCTCTAGATTATTACAGTAAGCACATGACCTATATTTTGAATAGAATGAAGTGTCCATTATCTGTGATAATACAACGACCTTCATTATTGAGCTTCAATAGTTTCTCTCTTGTAGGGAACTCTGATCCTTGCCTTATTTCATAACCATCAACTTCATTAACTGCTACATTGGTATTCCCCACACTTGATCTCTTTCAAAGACCAGTGAATCTCTCCTCTATCGCTTCTTGTCTTTCTCATTGGAATCTACAACACCTATATGGCCAACATAGGATCTAAAGTGAGGTATGGCTCATAATGGATCCAACTTCTAGTAAGTAGATGAAGGAATATCAATTATGGGGAATGATACTTGTAAACATAACCTATTTTAATTGTATCAAGAAACCAATTCCTTTTGACATCACTTATTGTATGGCACAATTCTATGTCAACCTTCATGAGAAGTCTCCAGATATCATCATTCAAGAGATAAGATCAAGCTCTTCCTAGCTCTGAGTACTGTATGCTATTATTGAGAACAATCCTAGCCCTAGCAAAAATTACTTTCCTCGCCATAGCTGTGCATTTATCTCTACATAATCATGCCCTATAACCTAGAGAATATCTAGAAGCCATTCTTTTAGAGCCTCCAGAAGGAACTTTATAGCCTGCGACCATTTATCTTCATCATTTAAAACTCAAGTTGTTTCCGTGTCATCACTAAATAATATGATCACATCACTTCAAACATCTCCAATGTTTTGAGAAAGTAGTCTATGATTTTAGCACCCTCAGCAACCACGAGTCCAAATATACTAAGACCAAATATTGTAATTGTTGATACAAATTATACCTGTGCTCATTTCTGGATCCTAAGGAATCTACCCTATGATTAGTTGGTTTTAATTTTTCTACATCAGGGTCTTATCTGAACTCTTTATTCACAAACACATTACAAGTCTTGTCATTGCTTTTATTTGATTCTCTCAATTTATCTAGAGCTACTTTTACAATTGCATCCCTTACACTAGAATAATCTGTATTGGACAGACTAGGTTGGCTTAATGCTTTTATTCCATCTGATGTGTAACTTTTTAGAAAAGACAAATGAATATGAATATTTGTATATTTTAATATATTGAGCCTTTGGTTTATTATATAAGTTCATAAGAACTCTACAAACTTCACCAATTTCATGTTTATTAACATCAAATATTTTCCCCCATGGAGGGTTTTCAAGAAGGGGGATATGAAATCGATAAGAATATACATAAACAACTCCATATGCTACTACCTCACTCTTGAGATGGATTAACAATGTTGTCTGCGAGCCATCATTTGACAAATTCCAAGCTTACTGCACCAGTTATGGAGGGGCTTCAACTTGAGCCAAATAGTTCAAAATGAATTTATGAGAATGTTCAACATGGAAAATAAAGCCTATCTCCTTCAAAAAGTGACGTTTTGTTCTGTTCAAGTCCATGTATATTTTTTCTCCTTAGAATATCATGATGGACAAACACATGATAAATTTATAAGATGACCAACCTAGGTTCATATTGAACATGTATATTCATCTAACTTGTGAAATTGAGTATAACAGATATATCACCTCTAACTAGATATGATTCAATTAGTGCCTCAATAGATTCTGCAATTGTTTTTTTAGAACATCCATGTATGACCTTTGTCACAAGTTATTCCAACCTTGACAACCTTTCCCTCCATCTGAACAATGCTCTTTACGATTTTTTTAATTACATCAAAAATGGACAAATATTTTGCAGTGTGCTCTAGAAGAGACATAATGGCTAGGATTGAATGGTTCATCTCTTATATATCCTTGCAAATTATGAATCATAACTAGAGAATGAAGGGTAGAATTGAAAACTACCAAATATATATGCGAGCTTAATTTCCCTTCATTCTTCTTATCATATTTCAAGTAAATATGGCAGCTAACAATGTATTTCAGAACTAAATCTCCTAGTAGCTCCAAATGATCAAATGAGAAACTTTCCAAACACCTCATAGTTGTCAATTCTTGTATAATTAGTGTGGTAGAAATTAAAGGGCAATTTGAGCAGTCTTGTATTTCCTCTCGTATTTGAATTGCCAGCATCAAAGTATTCATGTGATGCAGTACAAAAGGAAGCAAATATAGTGATCTTAGTACAACTAATGTTAAGAACCTTGAGACATTTTTTCAAACGGTTGACATGCAATCTCCGTTCTAACTTCATGAGGCACAATTCAAAGAGTTGAATAGTTTGCGCTTTGACAATTTTGGAGATCCATTCATGTCCATGGTGTTTATAATGTGCCTAATAAGGCTATAGAACCAATTCATTCCCTCATCTTGTTGATAATAGCTATGATGAAATAAATTCAATTGATTTGATATGCTTTGATTTGATTGGGCCAACGGAGTTAACATATAATTTTCGAATCATCCTAAATGTATTTTCCCTTATCAATGATGAATATTATATCTAGGATTCACAATGAATTACAATGGCATAGATTTGGCAACTTTTATGTAAATTCAATCATGTTGGCTTTGTCAAAGGATCGGGGAACTTATGTGAATATGGAACTATTCCATGAGTTCACGTGACTACTGTGTTTATAGAACATAAAGCCTAGTCATCGACCACATTAGATTTCTGGAGCACACAAAAAAAAAAACTATTCCATGAGTTCCCTCAAAAGCTGACCTAACCGGTCAAGCTTCCATATTTTATTTGGCCACTGTAGACACCAAAATTGGGTCTTACTCCCCTTAAACCTTGTTAATTAAATTAACCATATCCTAGTTGTTCATATCCCCTAGTGCACATGTTCATTAAATTAATTATCTTAATTAAATTAATTAATATCCTCACCTAGCCACCTCACTCAATAACCTACTCAAATCTCATTAATGACCTAAGATCGAGTCTAAACTTATCCTAACTAACTTGGAATTAGTCTAAACCTAGACTTAACTCCTATTAAGAAACCTAAAAGGAATCTTAGTTATCTTGCCATGATCTATCACTCAAGACTTGGAAAAAGGTTGGAGATCACGCTGAAAATAACAACAATCTGGCTATTTTTGGCCAACCTAGATATTCCCGCCTTGACCGACACTGATTATATCTCAACCGACACCAGTCACCTAACTTGGGTCAGTTAGATTAAATACATTTCCAAAAGCCTTAGCCTAGGTTGGTCATTCGATTTAGGATCTCATTCTTCCAGAGACTTGAAGCACTCAAATTTCTTAAGCACTCAGGAAAAAGAAGACACATGGGAGCAATACCAACATTGATCACAAATTCACAACAAAGAGGCACAGAGATCTGAATTGCCGTGGCATGAATACACCGACTCTTCTCTCTGGATCTCTATTGTCACCGTGTTCATCACATATGTTCTCCAATCTACTTTCTAGTAAGTATTTAACATCTCCACACTAAATCTCTAGTTTCCTTGTGTAGATTTAATTATTCATTACTATAGTCTATTTCTCTCCACACCCATATACCTCCATCCTTCCATCAACCCATCACCTAATCATACTCGTAATTTTCACCCATTTTCACCCTCTCTTAATCATCTCAAAGTCTTCATAACCATTTTACAACCCCACTCTCACCATTTCCAACCTCTGTGCAATCACAGGGAGTCTGAAAAACCAATTCTAAGAACTTTCTGCTAATTGCCCCTACCGACGCTGATTAGCCAACTGTCATTGATCACTCTTCCTAACCAGCATCGATTAGTCATCCAGATCTAGTTACTGTGTCTGACAATATAGATCAGACCAATGAGCTAATACTCACTTCCCAATAGCCCATAACCATTTCTAATCCTTACCAAACCTTACCTAGAGCCTATACCATACCTGCAACTCAACACCAGCCCAATCAACCCTCCCATTTTGACCTTGAACAACCTTTTGCATGACCTTTCTTATTATTTTTAACGAGATACCTAAATCATTTCAATTCCAATAGGATCTTTACTTCATGTATGATTTAACTAGCATTAATATTGTTATATAGAAGTGGATTGAGATCTTGTTAAGGAAGTATCATGCTTCCTGGATCTAGCTTCCGCTACGCAGTCCACTCATTATTTTGTTTAAATATATTTGGTGGTATTGTTTTGTATCTATAGGTAGTTCCTCCTAGCCAAAAGGGAGCTCTCACATCCGTTCTTATCCAGAAGACATTTATGCACGCATTCAACCTTCAACTGATATTACAACAAGTATTCCTCCTTGTCCTTCTACCCTTATCTGTTTCATTAATCTACTAAGAATCTGGTGAAACAACCGTATCAGAGGCACATAAAACTCAGGGAGCCATGGAGTTACTTAGGTTTCTCATTGCAAATCTGCAATGTTGTCAATACTATATTATCATAAATTCTTAAAAATGAAACCTGTTGCATCTATCGAGGTTTCTAGGAACTTAGGGAACTATGGAACTTGTGGAGCATTCCTTTAGTTCCAACAAGAACTGACTTAGCAGATGTAATTTAATTTTTAAGCTTAAAACCATTTTTGAAGGAAGGATCAAAGAAAACATGATAACCAAAAAGAATTATGATATCATTTGATTAAGCATAAGGTTTCATATGTCGGGGAACACCACAAAATTCATAGCTCCACATGCAACGAAGATAAGGTGAGGATTTTGATAAGGATAATTAAAGATTAGAGGGCCGGATGAGAAAATGAATAATTTGTTGGGACCAAGCTACGATTATTTAAAATGACATGTCAACTATGAAGTTCTTACCTTTCATTTTTTAAAAAAATATGATTTTATCATAATGGAAACAAAATTTTTAAAAAAAAAATGGACAGTCCAATTTTTCAGTGACAACAACTGACTCTGTTTAGGGACGTGACTTAGATTGGGCATAACATAAAAACGTCATAGCTCAGAATCCAATTTTGGTTTGAAATAGACCAGTGCCTTATCGAAAAAGCCAAAGATTAAAATGTAGGGATTCATTCTCAACAATTTTTTGCACCAATGGGACACACACACAGACACACATAAGGATACCAGTAGGGAAACAAACTAAAACTAGGATGATATTTATAAGGAAGAAAAAGTATTTACAAAAAGGAAAGGGAATGTATAAAATTTACACAAATATGGAAATAGATTGGGAAAAGTATGTACCTTTGTGAAATAACACACTGAAGGTACGAGACATCCAGAAATTGAGAATGAACAACAGGGCACACCAATTTTTTGTGGAATTATGATTTGGATCAAAAATAAAACTGGAAACAAGAATACAATCCAAATAATGATACTCCATTATAAAATTATCTAGTTCCAATGAAGAGTTGAGTATATATATGAAATGTATGCCTTTTTGTAAATGAGGAAATGGAGGAATAGAACCGTGCAAAGGCTTGTAGGACCCTTAATTACACCCATGTTGATCTATACATACCATTGAACTTTGAAAACTGGATTCAAGAGAAATCTTGATCCTTGCAGCACCGACTTCCTCCTTTAATGAAGTTCTTGTAATACCAGTGATGAGAGCCCTTGCAACAATCATTACAACACAACACTTGAAACTCTATGCACTTCCACAGGATCTTCCTTATATTCAATTTTAAGAGGAATTGGAACCGAGTAAGCACTAAATTATTAGTCATCTTAATTTTATTCTATCCCTTCAATTTTTATCTTATTCGTGGAAAACAAATGAATTACTATTTTTGTAGAAATCAAGGGCACCCTTAGGCACCTTTCAATTTCCAAAATATCCTGATCCTTAGACACAAATTGCATTGTTGATTTAAATTCAGGATAAGTAGGGGGTTCAATAGATGTGAGACTAGATACAAATTGATTAACAATAACATCCTCTTCCTCTTGTATTTCATTCTAAAGAATGAGCAACAAGGGTGATATGACTATGAATTCGTGATCTCATTGACTTGTATTTTCTTTTAGTTCAGACACTTGTTTTTTGTTAAAAGATAATAAATAAAACAAGAAGGTTATCAAAAATTACATTAAGGTTTTACTATGTTGAATGTTATTCCAACATAGGAGAGAAATTATCTTTGTCCATGTTTCCATGATGCAGTATCAACCTCCACCAACAGGGGTAAGATACATTTCTTTCAAAACAAGTGACATTCAACCTACGGATGTATGATATATCTTCCAAGAACTTCATTTCGGGTTTCAATGGAGCCTTAAGTTGTTTGTCTTCTTCATCATTTGAAGGACCTATAAAATTGACATTTATTAGGTGGGGAAAAAAGAACAATTTCATTAGTGAAATTGAAGTAGCGTTGAGGACGTAAATACCTTACAATGTGAAGAAATCATCATGATGCAACTTTGAGAACTTGAATGTAAGTTCCTCTTCATTATGAAGTGTCTTAGAATCATTCACTGATTGTTCTTCAATATGTTTTTCCTCCTCATCATATGTTTACAACTTCATGGTATTGTATTTTTACTTCTTTCATCAAATGTATAAAGTTTTGATCATTTGCAGGTGCTATTTTCATTTTTTCCTTTTGTATGCACTCTCTTGAAACTCAAGCCACAAAGTTTTAATCACTGGATCATCTCTTTGTAACAAAATTTTCCAAGTCTATCCATCCTTTCTTGCACTTTTTTTTATAGATAATACAAGTGTAGTGGTGGATTCACGCATTATTTGCATATGGAATATTAGAACATTTTGGAAATGTCTTTATTACTTTCTTGTTTCTTTCTTTCTTGTGTTCAACAAGTTTACGAACTGTTTGTGAATTCATACCTCTGTAGAAATCCCATAAAAACTAGGCTTTCTCTAGATTGTCTGGATCTAAGACCTAAATTTTGAATAGGGATATTTCCATCTTCATCCTCATCACTATCATTGTCACTCGTTGACGCAGGCCAATAAGTGGTTGTCATCTTAACTTCATTCCTAGGAAGGATTCTTGGATCAAGGGAATGAACATGAAAAAATTTCGATCCTTAGCGGAGTCACCAAAAACTATCTGATTGGATTTACCATGTCACTGAATATTCCTAATGGATCTTTGTGCACAAAAGCCAACAACAGTTAGGGAAATTCACCTTTAGACAGGGTGAAGTTCCTCTTCTTTTTGAGAGCGGTGGTTCCCTCATATGACTGGGAGTTTTTTTGTATTTTTGGTGATTTTAACTGGAAAGCACGAAAGGGTAGAAAAATTGGGAAAGGAAAAAAAGGAGAAAAAGGGGAATAAGTCAGAAGAATGCAACAATGTAAGAGCTCTAGTAATACTGATAAAGTTGGAACACAAGGTTCTGTAAATATATCTATCAAGGATATATAGTTCCTTCTTGGTCATACAAGATTACCATACTTACAAAGTTGGAAAGATGAAAAAGAGAAGTGTAGATTCCAATGTAGAAGACTACATAAAGGGAATGTCATCACCAATCCGGCACTATGATAATATCTTCACCGGAAACTCCTCGTGCTATGATTATTTCACTAATGCACAGCCTTTAGTTTGGTGGATAGTAATCTGGAAACACAACAACAAACATAACACAAGAATACCATAGACTATGACATAAAAGGAATGATGATAAATCTGAAATAAAACTAGTAAATTATAATATTAACATGAAATTTGTTACAATCTCACCCATGAGGTACTTCAAGTGTTATTGACTTCACTTGTTTTCCACCAATAGTTATGGGAGAAACTTCACAATTACACCTCTTAATGGCTTCCTTCAACACACCTTTACAACTGATGGCTTCCTTTACACATTCATAACAATAATTATCTCACTACTTCCTTCTATGCTAAATGATGAGGGGATGGCCTCTTTATTTATAGAACTTCCAGGCTTATCCACCTTATCTGTAAGATAGGATAAGAAATCCATCTTCTGACGAATCATATTCCATACCTTAAACTCTTATCTGTACATGTAAGGCTTATCTTTTAAGATAAGATAAACCTTATCATTCTCACATGGGTTCCACATTTTTAGAAGTTATTACACAATATTTAATACACAAAATATTTATGACCTCACTCCTTGTCCTTATTACAAATATAATATTTCTAATTCCTAAATCATGTAGACCCTATTGACTTTTGACCATTTTAACATTACCCGGACCACTTACGACAAACATTTACTTTTTACCACAAAATTCCTATTGTACTTTGATTATTACCATATTGTACTTTTGATTGGCGGTGCCATACATTATTGGTAGTTGTACATACTGGTAGCGCCGTTATCTTCTATCAAACGCCACTACTAATTATACTCAACAACATCCTATTCCTAATACATACATTAATGAAATAGAAATTACGGATGAAAATTTTAGTGTTGACATCTTCCCCCTTCCTAGCTTCTACTCCATCCTCAGAGCAAACTAGTATGGACATTCTTATTCTGGTGCTTGGAAAATCTTCAACTTGTCGTGGTTGACCCATTTTGTAATGGGAGTGCCATCCAATTCCTCCAATCGATATGTACCATTTTCATGCACAAATACTATTTTGTAGGGCCCCATCCATTTGGAAAGAAGTTTTCTATGCCTCCTCTTTTTGTAATGGGAATAATTTACTAGGACCAAGTCATTCACCTGAAATGGAGACCAGAGGATATTTTGATCAAAGTACTCCTAATTCATTTTCTTCTTATAGCTTGTATCCTTCGATATTTCCCTCATTTCCTCTAACAAATGAAGATGGACCAACCTTTCCTTTACCGAATCACTTTCATCCATCCTTTATTTTTTCATAACTAGATCAATGCCATAAGCCAACTAAAATGGGGAGTATCCTATTGCTGACTTTGATGTTTCCCTATATGCCCACAATGTTGCATGAATCATTTTATCCCAATTATGTACTTTCGAAGCTACATCTTTTTCTAGGATTTGACACAATACATAATTTTTTCGTTTCACCTGTCCATTTATGCTTGGCTTGTAAGTTATTGCCTTCGTGTGCTCAATAGAAAACTTATTTTACTAGGGCTTCTACCACCCCATTAATGAAGTGGCTTCCTTGATCTGTTACAATTTCTAATGGACAACCAAATCTGGTGACAATGCGTTCATATATGAACCTTGCCACTTCATCCATGGAAGCTGTTTTCAATGGCCTAGCTTCAACCCACTTGGTTAAATAATCTATGACAACTACAATATACTTATTTTTACGTGTGGTAGTTGGAAGTGGACCTATAATATGTATTCCCCACTTTTCAAAGGGACCAAGTGAAAGAATAGGGCATAATGGAGCTGATGAAGTCTTACAGTTCCCATGTGTTTAACAAATATCACATGTATTACAATAATTATAACAATCTTTAAAATTGAGTGTGGCCAGTGATAACCTGCATCCAAGATCCTTTTATGATGTAAGTTGTCTAGAGAAGTGCCCTCCACATGTACCATTGTGGAATTCTTCTAGCAGCTCCTTCCCTTGATCACGTCCAACTGCCCTCTTATACTTTCCATCAAGTCCTATCCGAAATAATACTCCATGCAGAATAGAATATGGACGAATGGCTTGAGTAATCTTTCCTCTTAGTCTTTGCATTGACACCATCAGGAAACTTGAATTCATTCAGATAATTCCAAATATCTATGTATTCACTAGGAATTGTGTCAAAGGATAACAATGCTGCATTTGGGAAATCATCATCATCACAAGATGAACCTAAACCATCATAGGCTTGAGAGAGTGCATCTGCATTGACATGCTTCTTTCCTGACCTATCTATAATATCAAATTCAAATTCTTGTAGCAAAATTATCCATCTTGCTATCCTCCCTGATGGGTTAGGCTTATTTACAATATATTTTAGAGCCTGATGATCTGTTACAACCGTAAATTTTTACCCTAGCAAGTAATTTCTAAACTTCTTTACAACAAAAATGATAGCTAGAGCCTCTTTTTCAGTTACAGTATAATTTACCTCAGCACTGCTCATTTGTCTTCTCCCAAAGTAAATTGGATGTTCATTCCCATTTTCATCCTTTTGGCTCAAAGTACTTCCTAGTGCTACATCTGAGGCATCAGTGTACACAATGAATGGCTTGCTCCAGTATCTGGATTCTTTAAGACATAGGTGAAGACACCAGGGCTTCCTTCAGTTGTCCAAAAGCTTCATGCTCCTTATTTCCTGGTTCATAAGTAACATCCTTCTTCAAGAACTAGGTTAGTGGCTGTGCAATCTTTGAGAAATTCTTGATGAACCTTCTATAGTAACCCACATGGCCTAAAAATGATCTCAACTTACTTCTATTCATAGGAAATGGTAACTCTTTGATTTTTGAAACTTTATCAGGATCAATACCAATACCATCTCTGGATACAATATTCCCTAACAAAAATCCTTTAGAACATTCAAAGATACACTTTGTAGGGTTTAGTGAGGCTTGTGATTCATCTAACATTTGAAATGACATCTCTATCTGGTGTAGGTGGTCCATATTGCTCCCATAGATGCAAAAATCATCTAAGAAAACTCTGATGAAGCTTACAATGTAGGGTTCAAACACCCTATTCATCAAGCACTGGAATGTTGCTAGATCATTACACAACCCAAATGGCATAAGTCTATAAACAAATATTCCCCAAGGAGTGTTGAATGTAGTCTTCAACTGATCTTTCTACGCTATATGAAATTGGTTGTATCTGTTATAGCCATCTACAAAAATATAACACTCTTGGCTAGTTACTTTGTCCAAGATATGATCTAAGAATGGAAGAGGGTAATGATATTTATTTGTTGCCTTGTTGAGCTTCCTGTAATCAACACAAATGCGTAGCTTCCCATTCTTTTTTATTGAGATCACAATGGGAGAAACCCATTATGAATTCTCCACAAAAAATATGAATCCTGCATCAAGCAACTTATCTATTTCTTCTTTTACAGTCTTGGAAAAATTAGGATTCATTCTATATGGCATTTGCTTTATAGGCTTAAGCACCATTTACCAGCTCAATAGAATGTTCTACCCAACTTACTTGACAAAGTTCCTTGTAATCAAAAGTGAATATGTGTATGTACCTTCGAAAGAGATGGAGGTAGGATTCCCTCTCACTCCCCATCACAACATCACCAATCTTTATTTTTTGGAGACGATCATCAACTTCTTCTTCAGATAATTTTATGGGGTCATGAGTCAGTGTGACTGGAAAAATATCCATGACTAAAACATAAACCTCACTTTCTTCATCTTCAGTGTCCACTTCACTGGTACTAGAGTAATCAAGAGGATGTCCAATCATCAGTTTCATCACTTAAATCTCATAGGTTTTTCCTTATGATGCCGAGGGATCACGTTTATCTTCACCCTCTCTCTACCACGTCCAAGTGTCATGAAACCTTCATTCCAAGTAGTTTCTTGCATGAACTCTCCTTAGCCATGGTCTTCCCAGCAACATTGGGTACGCAACAGTACCATTTTTCATCACCTGAAAGTCTACCACACATACAACACCCATGAACAGATATTGCCACATTTGAAACAAGACACCTTCTGGTTTAGTTTTTCCCTTATTTAATGACCTTAACATAAGTGTTGAAGGGCGAGTAATTTTTAAACCCAACATATTCATTACAGACTCGGTCATTACATTAATTACAACACCTCCATCAACTAAGACATCATGAATTGAAATACCATTACATAGTACCTCAGCTTATGGAGCGTAGGGATCCGCCTTTGCTTCCAAAATAGGGATCTCAACCTCCTTCACCGAGCATTGATTCCACTTTGCAGCTCCCACCTCTTCTCAAAAGACATAGCAAAAAGGTGACCATATGTAATATTTGCAAGCCTTTTGGACAGATCTTCCAAGATGGAGTATGGTCCTTGCCCCTGTGAAATCAGAAAATCTTGCACACCCAACTTTCTTCTCCTATGTTTCTTACTAGTTTCTCCTTTCATCTTCTTAGGATCATTTCCATCTTGATTATCTTTTTCTTTCTTTTTTTTTGTTACAAACACATCTACTTCATTATTTCTGCTCTTATCTACTACATCAAAAGAATTCACAGGTGCTTTTCCTTTATCATTATCTCCTTGTACCAGATGTAGAAGCTCTATCTGGACAATTATACTTATAATGACCCTTTTTATAACAACCATAACATACAACTTCAGAATATATTTCTTTTTGGACCTCTATCTCCTCCCTGAGAACTAAATTCCTTTCCTTGAAGAAGATTAATAGTTAATTGACCCATCTTCCTGAGCAGATCTTCATACTCAATAGATGTACTAGGAGTGGATATTTGTGCTCATCAATAGAGTGGTTGTGGTGTCTGGACCAAAGGTGCTGGTGTAGGCTCTACTTTAGCAACAATTTCTTTGGGCTCCTCTTCCATGCTTTCTTCTTACCTTCTTGCAATCTCCTTTGCTTGTTCAAGGGTAGCTGGGAGGTCATACTTCACTCGTTGTCTGATCTCTGGCTTCATCCCAAGAATGAAGTGCTTACATAGGAGATTATCCATGCCATTCATCAACCCATCCGCTAATCCTTCCTTCCGGATCTGGGCATCGAGCTTTCTCCTTAGCTCTAGAGACACGAGCATGATAATCCCTTATCTTCTCCTTCTCTCCTTGGGATAGCTTTGTGATATCGATCATGAGATCTGCATATTTCTGTTGTTCACCAAATTCTTCAAGAAAACTTTCAGTTAATAAATCCCATGAGTTTTTCAGCATTATTCACCTAGTGTTTCAAACCACCTAAGGGCTGAACCATCCAAAAATGGTGGAAAAAGTTTAGTCCATTGTTCCCTTCTTATTAGGCCATTACAGATGCAAGATCGTTTAAATTATTGAATGAAAGAGAGAGCATATTCATTAGATTGAGCTGAAAAACTAAGAATCTTTCCCACTTCCAAAAGTAACCACAGTGAAATACCACCCCATAAGTACAATCAACAAGACTTATGTACACAAATAATTGGAATTACCGTAATAGAGAGTGACTTTACACCTTTCTACAACAAAATAGGAATGACCACGATAAAATTACATTTACTATGGTAAAACTTGACTTACTGCGGTAAAAATTGACTTTACTGTGGTAAACATTATTTACGGTAAAAAGTGAAGTTATTATGGTAAATATTATTCAAGGTAAAAAGTAATTTTACCATGGTAACCGTTATGCATGGTAAAAACAAGGTTACTCTCCAAATGATTTATGACTAAGTGAGAATATTTCTCCAGAAAATCCACCAACGAGGAATGGTCTTGGCAACAGAACCAAAATGTCAGCACGAATCTGACACTTTAATAATATTTCATCGGGAACTCCTCGTGCTATGATTATTTCAGTAATGCACAAAGTTTGGTTTTGTGGTAATAATCTAGGAACAAAACAATAGACATAACACAAGAATACCATAGAGTATGACATAAAAGAATGATGACAAATCTGAAATACAACTGTAAAATATATTATTAACATGAAATTGTTACAATCTCACCCATGAATTAATCCAAGTGTTACTAACTCCACTTGTTTTGTAACAATAGTTATGAGAGAAAATTCACAATTACTCATCTTGATGGATTCCTTAACACACCTTCACAATGAATCCTTTATTCATAAAATAATTATTACAACTTTATTCCTTGATAAATGAGAGGGGGTGGCCTCTCTATTTATAGAAATTCATGATTATCCACTCTATCTCTAAGATAAGATAGGAAATCTCTTTCGGACAATCATATGCCATGCCTAAACTCTTACCTTTACATGTAGGATTATCTTTTAAGATAAGATATACCTTATCATCTCACATGGGTTCCACCTTTATAATTATTACAGAAATTTAATATACAAAATATTTATGACATCACTCCTTGTCATTATTACAAATATAATATTTTTAATTCTAAATCATGTAGACCCTAATGACTTTTGATCCTTTTAACATTACCCAGATCACATACGACAAATATTTACTTTTTACAACAACATTCCTATTGTACTTTAACTATTACTGTACTGTACATTATTGGCGGCAACATACTGGCAGCGCTGTTATCTTCTATTAGACGCAACTACTAATTATAATTAAAAACATCCTATTCCTAATACATACATTAAAAAAATAGAAATTACGGAGGAAAATTTTAGTGTCGACAAGAACTTCTCTATTTGACTTAAAGACATACAATGAGTGTGAAATCTAGTAAGCAAAAAAGTCTTCATCTCCTTCAAAATATACTAATATGAAACAAAGTCCACGTACCCTGATATCAAGCACAAAGTGTGTTCACCTTAACATTAATCATAATATGAAGGAACAACAATATTAATTGTAGACATTTGAAATGTCAACATGCTTTATTTATGATTAATCTATCCTGTAAATAACATCATTACTATCTAAATCCATATAATAATTAATCACAAGGTTAATAATTATTAATAAATTTTATCATATTTACCCTTTATCATTTTATAATCATCACCATTCCATTATTAATCATCTTAATCCATTATTTTATCCCATCCTATCATTAATCACTTTAATTTCATTATTATATCATATTATCATATCATAACCCTTATTAGCATTTCTAGAAATTTAATATTCCTACACCCACCTACCCACCCACTCTACACATCCCTACACCTATCCTTTCCATATAACCCTACCCCTAATCATATTTATTGACTTGATCTAACTCTAATCCTTATCACATGCTCCACCTCTAAATATAGATGATTCTATTTCTAGAAGCCTCTCTAACCTTTTCCTTCTATTGAATTTTTAATTCAATGGAAGCTTCTTCTCTCCATGAATTTTGAATTCAAATTTCTAGAATCCTTCATTCTAGAATCCTCCAATCCTCACATACATTCTCCACCCTTGATCAAAATCCAAATTGGCTTCATCTGAGCCATTGAATCCTCCACTCTTTAGCTATACATTAAGCTCTCCTCATACATGAGAGTCAAGTCATAGAATCCATAACAAACCTCAGCTATTTG
>JAHRHJ020000819.1:0-47658 GCA_019776745.2 Taxus chinensis
AGAAAATTTAAGTTGTCAAATCAAACTATATTACTATCTATATAGTACAAAATACACTAAAATTTAAAAAAAAATATTACCTACGTAAAATCATAGGAGTGTTTTTTGTTCAAATTTTGACTTGTCTATAGTTTCAACATGAATTTCCTTATTCACATTTTCATTGTCTCCTTCAATTTCAACATTGTACCTTCATGAGTATTTTTAATTCTCTTAACATGACGTAAAAACTTCTTCATCACGAGTTTTAATCAACTTCAAAATTGACAGAGGAAACATTACCTAGTTCTTCATTGCTTAAATAGTGGGTTGAAGATGAACCTCGTTGATCACGAAGTTCCGCAGTCTCTCAGTATGAACATTTGAATTTTTCTGGACCTCCTAAATTCGTTGGTGTTTTTTACTTAAGGATATTCCTTTTTTTAACTTCGTTTTTTGTCTCCAATATTCTACCGCATAATGATTTTGAACTTCCTTGGGTGAATAGAGAAAAACGCGCAGAAAACAGAAAAAAAATTAATTTCGTAGTAATTATCGTACGGTAAGGTCAGAGCAGTAAAAATTCAAGCAATGGTGATATTCAGACATTGGGAGGGTGTCGGTTTCATAAATATGATATTATGAACTTGGCGAGATGCACTTGGTTTAAACCGTGATCACATTATGTTTATAAAGGCGCCACTCGCGGGTTATGGTTTAAAAAAAGCCGCAAACACGATTTATATGAAACCCCGATTGTGGATAACTATTCTACCAAACCTAAGCCTCGGAAAATTTGTTTTTCCCTATTCCAAGCTTATGGAAGCGTCAATATGTAAGGTATATTTAAAAGGTCAAATAAACCTCAAATCTGCTCTTCTCCAAAGACTTGAACCATGCTAAAAAAACTGAAACATTTCACAAAAAATGGTTCAATCGCGTAGGGGAGACCCTTATCTTTGTTAGAATTTTTTTTTTTTAAAGTGAATAGAATAGATAAAATCGATTTTAATAATTTTATAATTCAATAATAGGGGCTTATAAGAATTGTTGTTTTCCCGTGAGATGTTTCATGTCTACGTTTAAGACTGTAAACTTTTGTTTCCTTAAACAATATGATTAAAACTTTTATACCACCCAAGTGTGGATGAATTCTATAACTGTTATATATATATATATATATATTGATTCGATATTTTTTGATATAGTTATGGCTGGCAAACGGGAAAGCGCTCCGTTTTCTAAATATTTTCAGACCACTTTCATGGAAAAAATCATAAACAAAAATATTGCCTAAAAAAAATACAAAATAAAATCCATACCAAGATAGACAACTACATATAACGTTTCACCAAAGGAAAAAAAAAAATAATCAAGATTTGGTCATCCAAAATGGCGGGCAAACGGACTACAATCTTATAAGTTAAAAAAAAAAAAAACTAAGTCATATAATTTTAATTGTTTAATATAGCTAAACTTGTCCTTGTTTTTAAAAAAATTAGTATTTTAGAAACTAGATTCCGAATGCTACTGATTCATATTTATATAAATTTTTCTAATTTAGAGTGCGGTATAGCTAATAATCCCTACAGTTGAGATTTCACTATTTTTTGCATATAAGGTCCACGGAGGACCCTATATTTGTCCATAAACTTCCTGCACTTACCCTGAGTATTCTAGTTCAATGTTGAATTCAAGATACTCTCACCTTAAATCCTAACATGCATTCTTAGAGAACATGAAAGAAGACATAAAACTCAAAAGGTCTGGCTATTGCATAATGAGCCCAGATAAATGTTAAGTTGCAAACCTTTGATTACAATATTTTCTGGCATATGCCATGGTGGTAAATCCATAAACTCTTCTCCAAATTTTGGAAAGAAAAAAATAGATCCCTATTTCATTACCATAATATATTAATGAGGGAAGAAATCAATCATTACCACTTTATAATGACAAGTGGTAATCAAATGCTTTCAAAGTATTGAATTTATTTGATAAGAGAACTCTCATATCTTTGGGATTTTCTTAGTGTATAATAAATATTTTTCCTTTTATTCACTATTGATGAAGATATTATTCAAGGCTTGCACTTGAATGACATGGTTTATAACATTAAAGAATGATCTCAATTGAGAAAAGAGGTTGTTTTGTTCTTACTAGTTAAAAGGGCCGATACATTTTGAAGAATTTCCAGATTAAATTCATAGATGTTTTTTTAAACATACATGTGATAACCTTAATTATATTTTGAGTTACAATCAGGAGGTGATATTTTATTCAATATAAGGGATGGAGAATTCTTTTTATTTAAGTCTTTTATTCAATATCTACTAAGGGAAGCTTGCCACTTGGAAGTGGGTGATCACCTATAATTAATCTTAGAATCATTATTCTTGTAACAACTCCAAAAGCGAGGTACCTAACCAAAGATTATAGTCCATACATTGATAGGTTTACCAGAGAGAGATGCATTACTAGTGGGAGGATTGATTGATCGATGTGGTTTATCCCTCTTCTCTCTAACTGGTAAGTGTTTCTATCTTTGCTGTCATGATATATATGGAGCTTTTGACGAGAGGCCTTCAAGTATATCTAGAGATTTTACAGGTGGCCCTATGGGTGATCTGGGAGCTATGAATAAATTGGATCACCTATAGGGCCCTTATCAAAGCTCAATATAACAAATGCATTAAAGATAGATGGATATGGCCGGTCCCATCTATGGCTGGGATGGGTTGGGTGCTTCCTCAACCACTAGTAGAGGTGGAACCTTGAGTGGATCCCTGAGCCCTATCTACTCCACTCAGGCTCCACTAAGGGTTGGCTCATGGCCTTACTAAGCTATAGAGAGTCGGTTAGGTCATATATCAATAATATATCTATGGGAGACTTGGCATTCGAGGAGCATATATAGATAGGATATATAGAAGAGGGTGGAAAACAAATTTTACTCATGGCCCAAATAAGCTATAGAGAGTGGTTAAGCCATATATATTCAATATATCTGGGTGGGATTTGGCTGCACTCTCTCTATATCCTATCTATATGCATTCCTCGAATGTCAAGTACCACCTAGAGATCTTGATTGATATATTACTTAACCACTCTCTATAGCTTAGTTAGGCCATGAGCCAACCCTCAATGGAGCCATGAGTGGAGTAGATAGGGCTTAGGGCTCCATTTTACTAGTCGGTTGAGGAAGCACCTAACCCATCCCAGCCATAGATGGTACTTGAGACTTGAGTTTTATCTTGAGCCTAGCCAAAATCCCCTCTCTGTATATTTGAGATTCGTCAAGCTGCCATATGATATGGTTGGTTATTCATGTGCTTGTAGATCTATAGGCCGACTAGACACTACACTCTATACAACTCTCTGGTGTAAATAGTGAGTGCAAGAATGAACGTTCTTCGTATATGACAGATCAATGAAGGAATTGGAAGGAACCAAAGATATTCCCTAGAAATTGAAAGGGGGGCGGGCATGACTTGGATCTGTGGTTGATAGGTTGACCTATAATGAAAGGTGGTCATACGACCATAGCTAGAGTATAAATAAAATCAAAATTGATAAGTGTCATATTAAAACATCCTCTGTAACCATTAGTCTGCATTTCTGCCCCCTCTCTTTATATCTTACCCATCCACTTATAGAGAGTTGAGTTCAGGGCCCCACATATATCTAGAAGGGGGGCCTCCATAGAATTATATCCATATGATAGTTCAGAGCCTATTGTATTTTATGAGTGATTGCTTTCCTCCATCGAATAAAGTGAGTTGAATTGGGGGGAAAACACTCTATATGGCCCTATCTATAGTTCAGGGTGGGATACCTATGTTGTATTGATTCTAGAGGGGGGAAATCTCTCTATCCATAGTCGACACCCCCTCCCCCACTTAGAGCCCCACCCCTACATAAAGATAGGGATAAAATGAGTAGAAAGATGAACATGGATGGAATTCCCCGTACATCGACTTGTTACAAATAAGAGGGATATAATTCGTTGGTCAAGAAAGCCTCCTTCCCCTGCTGGGAATATATTAATGAATGAAATATTTAACGTTATGATTTCTACCTCAAAATGTTATCTTAAAGCAAAAATATTGCTTGTTTACATTTTTATGTACATATTCCTATTCTTAATTTCATAAGGATTTTTCATTAGGTGTTCATCTTCAACTTGAAAACAACCTAACTAGGACATAGTTGTCTCAATAGATGTTTTGGTGTGTTACTGTTGTTCCATTGTTTATAAGCTCCCATATCGTAGAATATATATGACCAACATTTGTCTACATTTTTCCCTATTAAGATTATAGAAATTATATGTTAATTTAATTTATTTTCCTTTTTGACACCAATAATTTGATATAATGATAGTGAATTATAAATACCTCAGGTTAACAAAGAAGAATTATAGCCCAACAACCACTAAGATATACAAAAATTTGATGATTGGGTGTTTTATGATAGGAGTAATCAATTTGGAAAGCTACAAATGATAAAATATAAATCTAGAGTTTATATATAGATACGTACACCTACTTGTACACTCGCGTATTAATATTATGACATAAAATTGATATGCTAGTAATGTCCCAATTAGCAGACAACAATAGTTAACAATATGTAGTTTATAGATGTGTAATTCTAGAGCTGAATTGGTAAAGGGACACTACATTTTGTTTGGATTTCGCACTCTATGTTGTTTGGCTACCACATAGACCGGAAGGATAAAAAAGCAACATATAGCATCGCAACAATGGCCCCTAATTCAAAAATGAGAAAAAGAAGGAAACCTCACTAAATAAGAAAATGAAAGAACTAGTATACACTAATCACCTAATCAGAGACATAAAACAATGTCTAGAAAAGAAAAGAGATTAGAAAGAAACAAAGATACCAGAATGTGCAAGCAACACAATGGTAACAATTCAAAAGCAGGACTACATCGTTGTGAGAGGTGCAACCCAACTGTAGACACACCTCTGACGTAAATATGATATTACTATTAATATTTAAGAACACCCACCAACTCAAACACATTAAACAACACAATAAAATACAGGATAATTTTTTTTTTGACTTGCTTGAAGATAATACGACACTACACAAGTTCTCTAGGGAATACAACCAGCTAACGACATGCTTTCCACAACACGGACCCACACTGGTTACAGATAAACATGAGGCACACACTTAGGACACAATGGTTCATCCAAAATACGCAATTTTACAAACAAGGTCTTCCCACAGAAAGTTTCTTTAGAATCATGTTTTAGCTATAAGTACTCTTAAATTCTTTGCTTTTCCCAGAGGAATCATGTTAGGAGAATCTGAAATTCATGTTTCCTTTGAAAAATTTTCCCCTACCTTGCTAATGTTAATATACAGTGTAAACCAATTATTGGGTGGTAAGAGGTTGCTTCATTTACTTGATTAACTTATTCATTTGTTAGGAGGGCAGTTAATTTCTCAAGGCTCTTAACTTCATCAATTTGTTTACAACGTTGTGCTTTTAAACATATATGTTTTACCTTTTCAAGCGGTCATTTTTTTTTTACAGTACATGACTGTCTAAATCTTGGATTCATCATTAAGATCTTATTAGTTGTTAATAAAGATTTCATTGGGGTTAAGAATCTAACCAGAAATATTAAAGGTTTCACTCGGGCTTCACTTGAAGAGATAGACATAAGTATACTGATTACATTTTCAACGGGTAAGATAGATCGAAGAGTTTCTTAATCAAGTTCCTTCTATTTATTATAATTTTATTATCTTCCAAGATTTAATCATTGATTTCACCTTAAGACCGTTCTAAGGACTCACCACAATAAGAGATTGTTGATTAGTTTACGTGGGGTCACAAGGTATATTTGTTTCTCTTGTTTTTTGCTAGATTCAAAACATAGTCCTCTACCAAACGACACATGACCAAAGGTAACTAAAGCGATGTAAGTTGATTCAAGTTTAGATAGTTAGAATTAGGTTTGACAATTCAAGGATAAATCATATTCCGAAAAGTGAAAATTTAACGAAGGATACGCATGTCAAAACAAGTTCATTTAATCTTATTGACAATAATATTTCTCAAATTGACTTTCAAATGATAACAACAACCTACATGAGAACAATACAAAATTATAACGCAATGCCTTCTAAATAGTCTCCACAATTTCCATACCAATGTTTTAAACAAAAAAAAAGCATTCGTACAATAGCAGTTCCTAAGAAGGCCGGAATCCACTTTCTACACGTGTTTCTCTTTCTTTTTTTTTCTTTTCTACTCAGGAAATCCTCCTGCACATTTGTTAGCACAGGTCAGTTCGCAAGAACTGAGCACGATAAAAGCTATAACATTAAGACAATATGTTGTTATCTAACTGTTTCAAGGAAGAAAAACACCGTTGCTTATGAAAATAATCCAAGTGTCTAAACAAGAGTAATTAAAGAGTTGTCCAAAAGCATAAAATGTCAAAATAAAAAGGAAGGCACTAACTCTATTTAATTATCATTTTCTCATAGGAGAAGTTAATAAACCATCAAAATGAATTCCACCTATATCACAATAATGACCATCATTTTAACAAGATAACATTTTGAAACAAAAACAGTTACAAGAAGAAAATTAGTTTCAAACGTGATCTGTCCTTATTTGTTTAAGTTAGTTCACCAAGCCAAGGACTCACTATTCCACTGTAAGATCCCGAACAATCAATCGACATGAGAATATCTAAACCAAAATGACTTAATAATATTAAGATGTTGTGCCTATAACAGTTAATTTTATATCAGTACAGAATAAATAAATTGGAAAAGAAAAGGGATGAAACGCACAAATGACCCAGTATGGGCCACATCCTATCCTAACAATCCTTCTATTAAACTTTCTTCTAATCAAGAGAATGTCTTAAGAAAAAGGAAAAACTTGACAAGACCAAACATAACCATTATAAATCTTACAGGAGGTTTACTCAATCATTCACAAGAGCACAACACAGAATACATAGCTTCTAAAGGATCTGCCATCAACACAAGTTGACATCAACCTTTCTGGTCAACACATAACCATTCTACTAAAATGACAGCAAGGAGGTCGTATCACAACGAGCATCACAATAACCAGTCAACCAATGAGTTTCCAAATACACCAACCTCTAAGTCACAGGAGAATGAAATTTAAACATTTTAAGGAGCAAAACGTAGAGTAATTTCTTACGCATAAAACCAACATCCCAATTTTAAGATTTGAAAACTTCCTCAATAATGATCAAGTAGATCTCGTATCCTCCAACATATGTGAAACAAAATCAAGGTACGAAAAAGAGTATTTACTCTGACATTTTAAGCTATCCCAAAGATGTGAGTAACGTCTAAAGGAGACATTCCATAGGATCAACTACATTCCTCAAAACATACAACAGTCACCAAGGGAGAAAAGATGATTCCAAAGACAATAATCTCCAAATGGTGAACATGAACTGATACCAAATTATGAAGATCAAACATGACGCTTGAAGAATAAAATATTTCTTCGAGGGATTTACAATAACAAAAAAAATAACTAACCTAGTTTGAGAGTAATACCAACTTGGCTCAATTCAAAAATCAGTCAAGCTAAGCACACACTAAGCCAACCGAGAAGGGTAACTAGAACCTAAAACGAACTAAAAGAAAAAGATAGAGACAGGAATAACATCATTCACCTATACACAATGCACTTACAGTACTCAATTGCTATTTCACAAATACCCAACATAAGCCAGAACGACAGATCTCGAACCGAAACAAGTATCCAAAGGAAACAGGCACTATAAAATTGAGTCAAACAACAATGTTTGATAAAACATTCAAATCGTGAGACCATAAAAAAAAGAACTAGGAATTTTCATTACAGGACCCCCACCTCTTTTATTTTATTAGTCTTAAGAACAAAGTTGACCCAACTAATATTTATTAAAACCCAGAAAACAATATAAAAGGCTTCAAACAACACGGTCATTTCTAACGCCGGAAACTAATATCCTCCCAGAAAATATGAAAGAGCAAGGGAAGTGGAAACCACACAACATACCATCACACAAGACATTTATATGAAGAGCAGGGTCATTTAATGAATCATTTAAATAACAGCATAAGACTCAATGGTATAGAGAATATCGTGCCTGATTAAGCTCCCGCAGTCAAGCACAAGATGAATAGGGTCTGCAACAACATCTCAAGCCCACACTCCACTGTCCTCCAGCCTGCTGGGTCGTCCACACTCTTCTCACAGTCAAATTTGGCACAGGAAGGTTACGGCCAGGGTATGGAGTCCCCAAAACATAGATCCACAATACCCTGAAGGAAAGGTGGTCTCTAGGACAACACTGATAGAAATATGTACATAAAACAGCTTGATCCACGACTCTGATTCCACCGTAAATGACCAACAAAACAATGGTTTCCAACCTGCTCAGCCCACCCTTCAGTCTGCACCCTTGTATTGCATGTAAAATGCAGAGTACACTAGAAGGAAGATTGATAAAGTGCCTCAAAGAGATGTGGGAGCCACATAGTAATACACAGAAGGATGGTGAAGAAACTGACCCAAAGGTGTCCCAAATGGCTAGTTGTCTTTACTCAAAGCAACCAGTGTAGTCTTGAAATGAATGACTGCAGCATATGCACTAGAAAAAAGAAATGAAGGAAATACAAACACAACATGCAGCTGTGCACCAGGGGGAACTCCACACCATGAGCAACCAAAAACTACTCTGAGCTCAAGGTATTGGAGTTAGCCCCCATTTTCCATTTTGATGGCATTGATATGATGTTTGCAACATTAGATATATTTGGTGCCT
Source organism: Taxus chinensis (assembly GCA_019776745.2). NCBI lineage: Eukaryota > Viridiplantae > Streptophyta > Pinopsida > Cupressales > Taxaceae > Taxus > Taxus chinensis. The sequence continues at coordinate 8,829 of JAHRHJ020000819.1, forward strand.
CCTGCAAACCACTCAAAAAATTGAGATCCAACATAAGACTGAATGTCTTTGGACAAACCCCTTCCCTTTACTCAGCATACACAAACTTGACCACTCACTTCCTTCAGCAGAAAAGTGGCATACTTCATGCCTTCTGATTGATTTGGCCTTGCTCATCTTGTTGAGTTGGAGAACTTTGGTTAAAAACTGCTGCACACTATTAATCCTATCTCTGAAGTGTATGAGTTTGAGGAAGGAAGCAGGAGGCTAAACAAAGCCATTCGGCAGCATTTATCTACCCTAAAAAACATTCTACTCTCCATTTCTTAACTCACACTTAGCTCAGTCCACGTTGACTCATTGCATCGTCCAATGCCTTTGGCATTATAGCGGATCACGGGCTCTTCAATTGCTTTATCAGCCAAGGGTCTGTACACACACCAGACCGGCTATACTTTGTCTCAGATGACCTTTCCTGCTCTCCTATTCTCTCCTCCATCTAAGCCTTAAGCTACATTTTCAAAATTCTTTTGACTGGGAGTCACCCCTCCCTCCATGATTTTCAAACTTGACTCATAGTCTAAGGGCTCCATTGAGTCAGGAGACCCATGTTTCCTTGAAGCAGGTATACTTGGAGCAAAAGTGATCAAACAAGATCCCAATATTTGCAGGCTACAACAAGGGAGCCATGGCAGCAAATTAAAGCCACATACAAAATTGGTCCTGTCAGCAAGAAAAGAGAAAAAATACAGTCTTCCACTATCTCACGCCAAACACGAAATTAAAAGTTCATTAAAGAAGTGACAAGCAATGCCTCCCATCCGCCAGCTAACCACAACACAAGGATAATAAATTTTATTTTATTTTATTTTTGGAGCCCACGCTTAGGGACAGGTCGCTTGCCAGGAAGAACAAGGCTGGTAGATAAAAACATTAATTTTAGAATTGATTAAGGGTCCTTCAACATTATAAAACAATAAAACAGTCCCCTCCTATAAAGGCACCACACATAAAGGAATACTCCTTACCACGCAAGCCGAGGTTAGGCCTACGGGGGAAAAAAATTGATTAAAAAATATATACACTTATCTTTAAATTAAATTGATATTAGGTGCCTTAAACAAAAAGTCCTAAACACTCTTCTTCTTTTTTTAAAGTATCCTTCAGAGCCTTTATATAATAGCGTCGGCAGTAGACCACTTAACCGAGAATTTGATAAGCCTAAAATGACCAAGCTCGTAAAAGACGCTACGGGGAACCCTCAGTGACTAGCAAGCAGTGACGACGACACCAGGAGGTAAGACTGGGAGAGAATACGCTAATTTAAATTCACAACAAGATCGTAAACACCCAACGATCAAAAGAAGCTCAAATAAACATTCGGCGTTTAGCAATAGGGAAAAAGAAGCAGAAACAGAAGTCAAAACCAAACGAGGCATTACATTCTCCTCCCCTTAAGAAAGCATCGTCCTCGATGTGACATAACATAGAGGGAAGAACACGGTAAGCAACAAGGAATATATAAGGGTAAAGGTACGCTCTAAGGTTGAGATTTCAGATGCAAAAGCACGGCCATGAGGTGGATTTGAGAACATTTGGTAGAAATTTTAACTTTCAAGGTTTTGTGAAGATTGGCAGTTCTTTCTTATTCATCATTTAATTAGTCTCTTTCCATTAACATTATTTCTAGATTCAAGTTCTTTTTAGAATTTCATTTTTGTAGAGTTTTAGTTTATCCATTCTTGTGGGTGTCCAACATGAACTACTAATAAAACACCCTACCAGACTGAGGTATATAATGCTCGAGAAAATTAAAAGTGTACTACAACAACCTGAAATTTCCATAATTCCACAAATGAATATTTTACATAACTCACAAAAATAGCTACATGTACATAGGGTCAACAAGGGCATCAATGCCATATCCACAACATCACAAAACATATCCAACTGACATGAGTAACACATACATCATAAAACCACCACCAAAACATCACAATAAATCAACATATATGCTACGAGGAACGCCTCAGCTACAGCAAGCAGTCACGGCACCACACAAATATCTTATGCCTCCCTCAAACTCTTATGCCTACCTCAAGTCTCTTATGCCTCCCCTCAAGGAGGCCGGTTGTCCCTATGGCCCTAGGCACATAGGGTTCGAACACTCCTAACCAAAGTGACATAATAACACGTGGTTCAACAACCCGCTAGTTATCTGTAACTCCTTGGGACGTACCCCCATACAAAGAAAGTGGGTCCATAGGTCTAACCATTCCATGGTGCATCCCATGACCCTATTCCACTATATCACGACCACGGGGTAGAACCTTGCATAGCATTCCGGTAGAAATTTTAACTTTCAAGTTTCAAGCCTTGGGTAAGATTGGTAAAATCTTTCCTAAAAGAATTCATCTAATTTCATTAATGTATGTATTAGCAATAGGATGCCATTAAGTCATAATTAGTAGTTTTAGTGTCTTTTTAAAGATAACGGCATTGTCAGTACGGAGTGCCGCCAGTTAATGTGGACCATTCGGGTAAACAGTCAAAATACAATGAACATGTTGTAAATCAAGTAAATATTTGTCGTACAGTGGTCCTTGTACAAATACTACAATTTAAAACAGTTCAAGTTTATGTAATTAAGAAGTACATATATACATGAATAGGAGATTAGATCAATATGGCTATATTTGGCCACATGCAAGGGGGACTACAACGAGTGTCTGGTCACACAAACCTTAGCATTAGTGCAAAATAAAATGAATAATGTTACGATTGTAAAAATCTGTACTGCAAAACATCCTGAAACCCATTCAAAGGCTGATGAAGGTTTACACTTAGGTTGCCTCACAAAAATAAGCTTACATATGTACATAGGAAATAAGCAAGGGTCATCATCTATGGAACTGATGATTCAGCTCAGTTAGTGGCACATGGTACACATCCCCTTATCCAAACATAGACATACAGATGTAGATAATTTACACTGGAACAGTTCTATAAATAAGAGGCATTAATGCCATCATCCAAAACATCACAATACAACTCCAACTAACATGAGTAACACATATGTCAGGAACACTACAATCAAGCCATCATTTAAATCTACTTATGCCTCCCTCAAGCATCTTAGCCACTCACACAGGTCAAATCTCTTATGCCTCCCTCAAGTCTCTTATGCCTCCCTCAAGTCTCTTATGCCAACCCTCACTTGGTACCTCAGCTCCAGTTGTCCCCATGGCCCAAGACACATAGGATTCATGAACACTCCTAACCCAAGTGACATAATAACGCGTAGTTTCAACAACCTACTAGTTATGTTGTAACTTCTTGGGGCATTACCCCCATACAAAGAAGTGGGTCCATAGGTCCAACCATTCCATGGTGCATTCTCATGACCCTATTCCACACAGCACGACAATAAGAACCAGCATAGCAATCTGATCCAAATGCCAAGTGGCAAAGTACAAGCCTTGGGTAAGGTGGTAAAGAGTGTTAAAATTTAAAAGAAGATCAGTAAAATCAAGAAAAATAAATGGCCATGAATAGCCATAGTTACTATCAAAATCCACATGTTTACTACCACAAACCAAGGAAATGCCCAAAATGTAAAACATGGCAATCAAGGGGGAAAACTGCTATGTCCTCCCCAGTAAATAAGCGATAAAAATTTCAATTTACGGATCAATAAAATACATATAGAAGAATAGCACATTATGATGACTATGTGGCTTTATCTGGCCACCAAGGGGGTGCTCAGGTGAGTTGCTGGCACTAGGTAACATTGAGCCTAAGAGCTTGTAAAATAAAATAACAATAGTAGGTAATTGCTCATCAGTCTCTATCAGAAATCATCCCACCACCACTTCGACAAGGCGAAAACATAGTCATAGCTACACTGAAGGCTTGATACCTCCATACAACAACCACATAGGGAGAAAAATTTGAAGCCCATCTAGATGTAGCATTTTAGGTGAGCATACAACATGGAATGTTGTGAAGTGATTGAGATAAATCCTTTACGCTCACCTATGGTACATTGATTCTCTTCACTTATAAAACATAGCAATCATCTACTAATATGTCCATTAGATTCGATGATAAGCATAAGGTTCACAACATAGGAGACTGTGATATTTGATCAGCTAAAATAATGGCGGTTCACGAACAATTGAGTCAGTTGGATCAACTTAGCAAGGTACATTGATGACTAACGGATAACACATACATTACATTCATTGTGTTTCTTAGCATATGCGCATCACCACATGCTAGAGGCTCTGGTAACTGAAAGAACCATACGATATGGCTCACTGATAATGAGCAGGTGTCCCAATTTATATGACATGGGGATCATTAGATGTAGACAGGAGATTACAAATATGATGAGCCTGAATTACAACATACAGTCAACTATGTTGGGTTTCAGATCTACAGGGATGTAATTGTGGATTCACATATTTCTTGACATTTATCTTGAAATAATGAGATCATTAAGAGCTTGATTTCAGACTTGTACAATTGACTTGATTACACCACAGTACCAATAATAGAGTCCCATCATCAGAAATGATTGAAGATAGGTATCCGACAATCTGTGAAGGCAACAATGTTGATAGGGAGATGCATACACAAAAAAATAGTGTTTCACACTCAAACTCACATATATTTTGCTGAGATGGGCTGAAAAATGTGCTGATCCTTAACACATTAGCAAGTAGGCATAGACACACTGAGAGAACCTTATGACACATGGTATGCGAATAAAAATAAGGATCCAAGAGTATTTGAACATGAGCTCACCATCAATGATTAAGCACACATTACTCTTCCAATATTTATCACCCTCATGGGTAAATCTACCATCTGCATCATTTAGTAGCAGTAAATGTAATAAATAGTTACCAGTACAAAATAGACCCCAAGGTTTGAGAGCATAAGTAACCTAAGATTTAAAACCCTAACTGTAACGCCCAGGAGACTCAGACATGATCTAGTTGTTCCACAATAGATCCCAAAGGTGTATAGGATAATTTTTTGGGAATGTGTTTGACACATAACATGACACAACATGCTATCACAATGAGGCTCGTATAACTAACTGTATGAGGTGTCAAAATAGCCAGGACCAAGGATGACCACAAAGGAGGGCATAGGGGTACCTGGGGTGTCAAAGTCCTCAAGGACTAATTCACTTGTGTCTTCTTTGAAAAGACACCAGATATGACCAACCACTATACATAGTTACTGAGCTCAGTAATGATCCCACTGTCATCCTTCACTTATTGTCGACTAGTAAGGTTCGCACCAAGCCCATAAATGTCACATGTAACAATCTTGCAATGACTTGAAATGACCTCCAAAAACCTATAAAGTACATCAAATGATTCTTAAAATAAAATAATGCAAATGAGGGTTCAATCTATTCTTTTTTATTTTATGCTATAAGTGATCTTATGACTTAGTGATCATGCCTCTACATAAGAAAATTGACTCAATGTAGTTCTATGTACAAAATCATGTGTGTAATCGATACAACCAGTGCTCTCTAGGTCCGAACCCAAACTACTGAGATTTATGTGACACTTGATAGTGACATAAGGAAGAAAGCATAGAGTTCAAAGATAATGTGGAGTAATAGTTTAGGTGTAAAAACCATAATGTTCAAGGATTAACATTTTATCATAACTTGAAAAAGGGTCACAAGGTCTATGGCAAGAAGTTATGGGTAGTAGGTTAAATACATTTGATCACCATCATATTCAAAGGATACATTATCAGTCTTGGACTAGGGCTAAGAATGCGTGAGTCAAGAGGGGTTCAAGTTTCATCTAGGTTTTACTTTATTAGACTTAGCCAAGGTAATCGCTCATTAAGGTTTCTATTTTTCAAGAGAGCCGGACGTGCATAGTTTCTTACACAAATTCCCTTTAGGTACGAAGATCGTAGAATTCTGCCATGCATTGGCTATTGTTTGGAGGACTTGGATATGAAGCACTTTATCATGGACACAAGCCAAAAATAGATATGCTAAGGTTGAACAGTTTAGCTTAAGGGTAGCAAAGTAAATTCCTTTTAGCGCACAATTAGCATAGTTCCTCTGACTTTCGTTTTGTAAATATCGTGATTTTAAGAATACGAGATGCGACCTATTCTTATATTTTATTGGATTAGTGGTGGAAGGGATTTTTCCCCACCCTTATATATATGTTGTAACTGTGTATTTAGATATATGATCACACTTAGAAGGAGATTTCCAGCCCACTTGATTATACCTATATATGTTGTTAACAACTGTCAAGACCATGCGCAGGGTTATCATACAAGAAGGATATATGGGTCAAATGAGGCTTCTTTGTACGATTACTTATTGAGGGATTGAAGAACGTAATACAAGGACATTGGGTCAAATCTAAGTGTTAGTTCTATGTGTTTCATGATCGATCTAGTATCATAAAGAAATTAAACATATCAAGGTGATGATTGAGTTTAAATCCTCACACTTAATCAGTACAAGATTTCCTTACGAAAGGAAAATATAGATCTGGTATCACAACTACTGTAGAATTCAAGGCATGAGGCCTGCCAAACTCCCTAGTACATAGCACCATTCTCAGATTTGTGACACTATAGTCTTCATCGTGCTAGACAGGAACTGCAAAAATAAACAACAATGAAACCTAAAGAGGGACTCTGGTACCGTTTATCGCGCTTCGGGTGAGCACATCAGTTTAGGCTGAGTGATGTGTCCAGTCCGTGTCTAGGGTTTGCATAGGGTTTTATCACGATAAACGATATAACATTAAGCATCATTGTGTTCCGTTGCATCTAATTTCTTCCAATAAAAACTAGCTACACCATTCGTCTTATCAATATAGATCACAGTGTCTAATTGAAGTATTTGGTCATTAAAAGCATGTTGTCCACAAGGGCGCATATGTTAGAATTAAAAGGAAGTGAACTAACTCCATTTCAAGAATCATTTATTTCATAGGATAAGTGGTAATAAACCAGGAAAAATTAATTCTGGACCAGACCATTTATCAAGAATGACCAGTCAGGTGAAGAAGCATAGGAAATTTCAAAAATAATACCATGCCAGATGCACAGTTATATAGGTTACAACGTGTGCCATCAGAACTCAAGGACATTGATGTATTTTTATGCACAGGAGATGATACCAGAAGGAATGAAATCATTGGAGAAGAAACACCTTGTTATACACACTGCACCTTAAATGATGAGTGTAAGTGGTAATTGGTAGTGACAAATAATAAGTTGTTGCCATATCTCACAGTCAATGAATCTGAACGTCATATTCAAGCTTAAAAATTAATTTAAAATAATAAAAATTAATTAAGTATAGAAGTGTAGTGCCCAACCAGAATATAAAATAATATTTATATATAAAAAAGGAGCTTAGTGCATTGGTTGGGAGTCAGGGGAACAATGAGTGCCCTGTCCATTTTTTAAGGCATGTTGCCCTTTAAATTTTTTACCTCGCGTGTTGGTTAAAGTTATTCCTCATGTTTAAATGTGGTTGCTAGTGTTCGAGTAGGTGGAGTGCTGACTGCCTGAAATACTTTTTTATTATTAAATGAGTCATGCTCTTGGCATGTGCTGTCGAAAGGAAATGCCAATGAACATGGGCCGCGTGGATTGCATCACTGTAGGTTTTGGAAAATCATTTTTTTTGTTGGAAGGGCTTGGAAACTTCATGCAAATGCACTATTGGTGTAGATCCTCTACCCTTGCCACATTTCCCCAACCTGTATCAAAATGAGATCTTTGGAACAGGGTAGGGACGTCCTTCCAAGCCCTTCCAACAAAAAAATTAATTTTCCAAAACCTGCAGTGATGCAGTCCACATGGCCCATGTTTTTTGGCATTTCCTTTCGACATCACATGCACTCGTGGTGTAGAGCCTCTACCCTTGCCGCATTTCCCCAACTTGTATCAAAATTAGATCTTTGGAACAGGGTAGGGATGCCCAACAAGGCATAAGGATAGAAGAATTTTGTCAGATGTTGTAGTTGGAAGCACTTTGGTAGATAGGTATGGAAAATGTGGAAGCATACACTATACATGTGAACTGTTTGACTAAATGCATGAAATATGGGCTCATGGATTACAATGATGACAGGATATGCATGAAATGGTTATGTTAAAAAGGCTTAAAATGTTTCAAGTAAATATTGATTAGAAATGCTACTTTTTCTCTCTATAGCATCTTTGTACATACCATCTACATAATCATCCAGATAACTCCCATAATAATTGCAAGGAACCAAGTGTAAGTTCTTGTTTTGTTTTGCAAAAGTGCCTTAAGGAGAGGACACTTCAAGGGATGTATCTGTATAATGTTTAATTTATTTTTTATTATCATAGTTGTTGGCTTAGAAAAGGACATCAGCAACCTTTTGTGTAGTAGGGGAAAAATAAATGCAAAAAAATGGATTTGGAATGATCTTTCGGGTGTGATTTGTTGTTGGCCGCCCAACCATTTTTGGGGAAAACACTACACTACACCTTCAAATATAATTTTTTTTACTTGTGTTGGTTGTATAGAGGCCCTTACCATATGTTGCAGATCTACACTCCCCAACATGTGTAGAATGAGAGCTTGGGGATGGAGATGATATCTGGCCCTCAACTTTTGTTGGCATCTTCTAGGTCTACGTATGATCGGATCCTTGTTGTAGTATGGCAATTCATCTAAGGACAATGAACAATTTTAAACTTTATTCGTTTTCTTTTACTTTGCAAATTGATCGTTGGCCCCCTTAAAACATCAATAACAATCATCAATTATTTTTCCAATGGTTTATGAATGAATTTACCAAGTTTCAACCAATATCTTTGCAATATGGTATAAGACTATTATATAAAAAACTCAATTGCTCTCATGATCTATGACCATTTTAATGAAATCTAAAATTTATAATTACCTTACATATGGTCTATGACCATTATTCTCTATGCCAAGGAGAGTCAACCAAAATTAATACATTTAAGCAATAATCATCAAATAATTACCATATAGAGTTGTCTAAGATATGTTCATAATAACATTCAACTTTAAAACATTTTGAAGTAATGTGGAAACTTAAGCAATGCAAAGTAGTCTAAGGCCGAGTAGGGATACTATTAATAATAACCATTAATAAACTTATGATATTACCTTAAACAATGTAAGGTAACCTTAACCATCACAAACATTATTAATTAATGCTAACATTATTAACTATAGCAAATGGTGATGAAGTCCTACCAACCGTAACAACATATAACAATGCAAACGAAACGCAATCATCATGCAAAATTGAACAAAAGTTAGCAGGTAATGAATATATATGGATACATATACATCTATATACATGCATGTGTATGTTTTTGCATAGACATATATGTATATATCTGTATATATAACTATATATGCCTATTTAACAAGTAAAGTTCATCATTAATTTAGTCGTTATCAAACATTTATTGCGACAAAACCTTCTACTTTTATGGGGTTTGACATTCCATTTTTAAATGTTTGGAACTTTCTACTCATTAAAATAAAGTCTTATTTTTCTAATTAAATATACATATTAATAATTTATATTTCATTAATATTAATTAATTATTAAATATAATTAATACTAATTAAATTTTACTATTTCTTTAATATAATTAGTTATTATATTTGTGTATTTAAAACCACCTTCTTCATTGTTAAGATATATGACTTCTAAATCCATTGGAAAACAAACAAAATTAAATAACACAATTAAGAAATACAAGTGAAGAAAAATAGAATTGTGAAATACATTAAATTTGTATTGATTGTGTTTGATATGTTACACGTTTGTCAACGTGGACTCGTCCAATCTAATGCATTTGATAATCTAATAGTATTCAATATGATCATTCATATCGACCCAAATCTGAATTCCATTGGCATATCCATAACTAACTCGATTAAACGGGCAATGAGATTCACCTTAAAAAAACTATTTATTGAAGCTTATAAAAGGACCATTGATGGAGGAGATTGAAAACATTATCGTCTATTGGAATCAATTAAGGAAGAAAATTTGTACTAACAACTTGAAGTTCCAGGGTGTTTCGTTTTCCTTGCTTATTATTGGTATCCAAGCTACACCAGGTTACGAGAATAGTTTTATTTTTTAATTTAATCCAAAAGTTGTAGGGGTTAGCTGTCCAAAATTCTAAATATTAGTTGTTAAATAATGAGGGGATTTTATTTCGTTAAATTTTAAATCATATGATATATGCTTCATTTTTTGTTATTTGATATTTTATTATCATTATGTCAAATTTCAAATTGTATGATCTTTACCTTATTTCTTATTATTTGAAAATAATTACATAAGTTCTATCATTCTAATTTATCATGTGTGTGCGTGCGCATGCGATCTTTACCTTATTTCTTATTATTTGCATGCCCATCATATTCACTAGTGTTAATAATGAACACATTCTAAAAGAGGTATGTAGCAAGTCTTTAACACTTAGCACCTTACACTTGTAATAATAACATGTCAAGCCAACATATTCGTGCATTAACTTATTTTCAAGTTTCAACCCGCCTTAGCTTAGTCTTCTTAACACTAATAGGTAGCTATTCTTGAATATCCTATTGAATTTCCCAAAACAAAAATAAACAGAGTTAGGAAATCGCAACCTTGAGGAGCCCATCATCTACCTAAGCAATGATAAATATCTTTTTTTCTCCTTAATATTCTATGATAGTTGAACTTTGATATATTCGACTCACTTAAATCTTACTTTCTATCATTATTATTTTTATTATAATATTGACACGATCTTATAGTGTTATGATTACTCTAGTATTTGACTTTGGAATCGATCCTATCTCTAGAGTCAATGCTATTAATCTTTGAATTTAGTTTTCCTTATTGATTTAGATTAAATAATATTTGTTGGGGGAGAGAAGGGTTCTCAAAATGGTAATGATGCCAAAGACTAGTTACTCTATAAGTGCTTCAGACATTTGTTCCTTTATAAATTATAAAATTTTCGTTTATCACCACTCAGTAAGTAATTTTTGAATCAATGTGTTATGTAAAAAATCTAAAATAGGCACTTTGAGCTATATTTTCTGGGATATGTGAGTTTAAGATTTTTAATCTAGTATAATGAAATTATTGATTAATTTTATATTACATTAGTGTTTGTGTTTTTCATTCTTGTTGTATGTATGTATGTATGTATGTATATAGACAAACACACATACATAAACACACAAACACACACACACACACACACACACACACACACACACACACCTCATTATTTTTGTTTTAATATGCAGGCTATCGAAGGTCTCACTTTGTGGAAAACCTTCACAAACCCGAAACACACTATTTGAGTTTTTGGTTTCTCCAACACTGTCGCAAACCTCGGGTACACAATCAGAGTTATAGACCTGTCGAACACCTTTGGAATCCTGAAAACACACAATCATGGATTGTAATTTGTCAAAAAAATCTAAAACATTAACACATTACGTCATAAATTTACAACTCGCGAACACATGAGAAAACCCAAAACATATTGTCATGGTTTTAGTCTGTCGAAAAGATCCACTACTAAAAGTAGGGTTACTTATCCACAATGTTACCCACAAATTATTTAAATTGTAGAATGAATGTGAATTATCAACATTATATGGATAACTTCTATAAAATACAATGTAGATGTTCCATAATTTCGTAAATAATTATATTCTTAAAAATATATTGTGAAAAAATCACTTCTTATTTCATAGTACGACAAACTCTAAACTTTCAAAATGAGAACTATAATAGTCGAAAAAACGAGTACATAATATGTCAAAATTTCTCCATTATTTCTAAAATTCAAACAAAAATAATAAAAAACAGTCAATAATACCATTTTTTTTGTTTTAAATTTTAATTGTGGATAATTTACACTATTATAATTAATATGGATGATAATGAACCCATTAAAAATATTATTAGTTGATATTCAATGACACTATACCATTTAAATTGTGAAAAATTCACAAAAAACTTAGTTTAAAACATAATGTAATGTACTTTACATTAAATATTATTTATGGATGATAAGAAAATGAAATTGTAAAAATATAAAGAACCAATTCCCCATTATTTTATTATAATAAACATACAAATATTGCAATTTTTTTATAATTTGATTAAATATAATAAAATAATTTTTATTTTATAATATAGACAAATCTTAAATTAAATAGTAAATAACCCATATAAAATATATACAACTTCAATGATAAAATAAAGGTGTGAACAATCCACATTATAAACATTTTTTAATTAAAATAAATTTTAAGAAATTATAAAATTGATAATCAACGATGTGAATGTTCCACTTGAGTATATGCTTACAGCTAGGATTGCAATTGTGTAGTGCCCACTTCCCTTCGACCTCATTTTGTTTTGATGTTTTCGAGACTGATTACCTCACTATGGATTTATTATGGCTTCTTGATTTAGCATGCTAGTAGATATTATAGACATTGAACTGTTATTGATTTAATCTTTATATGATGCATATGGTTTACTGGTGGACATTTGATGACGATATTGTATGCTTTTGACAGGGTTATTTATCTTAATTATGACATGTGGTATATTTAATCATATTGAGTAGAACTTGATAATTGGACTAATGTGATGATCGGTTTGATATAAACGATATGTGGAATAGAAATGTGCTAGGAAGTGTTAGTGATATCATACTTGCATAAATGATAGTAAATCAGGTGTCGTTTATTTTAGATTATATTGTATATTTGGCATGAATGTTTTAATGCGGCCAACAGGACGAAGGAGGTATTTTCTGCTCTGCAGGTATATTCTATTCACAACAATATTGGGGAGTGGAGACCAACCACATCGGAATTCGAGAAGAATCCAGCTAAGGTCACCATGGCAACAAGTAATTGTGTGTGTTTTTGAATTATCTGGTAAAGGGAAAATTGTGACCTAGGGATCATGTGTTGTTTTGTTTTAATTTTTCCCTTTTATTATGTTAGTATGTGTTTCTCTTAGTAAGTGAAATTTTACTTGTCTTATTATTCATATTCTTTGGATTGGTGTTACCCCTTTGTTAGCCATGGGTTGTAGTGGCTTAATTAAGCTAATTTGAATTTGTCCTAAACTAATTAAGAGATGTGACCAAAGAGAGATCATTTATTAGGATTTGATTTACTTAGGATTTTGTGTGGATTGATGTGTGTTGAGTTTTGAGTGTAGCACACTCTACCCCACATGGGAAACTCGAATTTGGCCTTAGAGGCAAAATTTGGAAGCTTGTGGGACAAGTCAAACTTGTCCCACACCTCTTAAAACCCCATGCCAACCCTACCTATGGGTTGATGGAAGGTCAAATTTAGGCTCTTTTAGGTGTTTTTGGAGGGATAAAAAGGGTAAAATATTAATTGCACTTTCTTTCAATATTTAATTTTGTCCTTTGGGGGGAGTGGGCTTAGATGGAGTGTGTAAGGTGCTTGTCATTCCTTCAACCACTTATTAATTGTGCATTGGAATATGAGGTTGACCAAGTGATGTGGAGTGGAGAGGAAATGAGGTGGCATCCTACTTGGAGCCACATCATCCCTCCCTCTCTTTTCTCTATTTATTGAATTCTTGTTGCTTGTTTTGGGGATTTTTTTGGATGATCATTTTTAGTCTCTTGTATTTTTGGAGAGTGGAGAGGATTTTTGAGCTTGTTGATACTTGTGGGAATTTTGTTGGAGCTTGTGGATGCTTGCTTGATCTTTGGAGGATTTGAGAACTTCATACTTGGAACAAGATCTACCATGGAAAGGTAGGAGCTTCACCTTTGTTTAAATTATGTTTCCCTTTTGATGTATGTGAATGTATATGTTATGTTGTGTTGAATTTTTTCATTTTGAAATGCTTGTTGGGTATGGGTAGAATGCCTAAGTTGGGAGTGGGAGGAGACTATGGGGAGTTTTAATTGAGGGAGGCATAAGAGTTCATGTTCTTGAGGAGGGAATTTGGGTTGGGTGCCCACCTTGTATGAGAAATGCTTGCATTTTCTTCTTGTTCTTACTTTGAGGGAGCCATAAGAGTTGAGGGAGGCATAAGAGTGAATGGAGGGATAAGGGGTACTTGAGGGAGGCATAAGAGTTGTTAGGGGTATTTTGTTTTGAATTGGAGGATTTTATTTTAGGTGGCACCCATTCCCATTGGGAGGCATAAGTGGCCTCCCCATAGGTCTTACTCTTTTGGCTTTCTTGATAAGCCTTGTGATATTGTTGTTTTGATTGTTTTCTCTCTTGTTGAGTTGTTGTTGTGTTTTGAATGTGATTATGGAATGAATGTGAAATTTTATGTTAAGTTTGTGGAAGCTAGTAGTTGCCATGAGTTGGATTTTCTCCCATTGTAATGTGGTTGGGGCTCGGGGGCCAATGGAGAGGATGGCTTCTCTTCTCCATTGGGTATCTTGGTTGGGAGGAGAGCGTTGCCTCTCCCCTTATTTTGTTGTGAATCAAGAAAATTCTTGGAGGAGATATCTTGTTGGAGTTGGAGCTTGGAGTCTTGTTGGTGACCATGTGAAAACTACCTTTGTGAAGAAATTTTTTTTACCCACTTAGAGTGGAAGAAATTGTAATAATGTATTTCTTTCCTTGTATTTACATTTTGTATGTTTACCCCACATCAAGTGGAGAACATTTGTAATTGATTTTGTGAAAGAAAGTATTGCATATCCTATTGTTTTTATTGAATTGTATTACATGGGAAAAGAAAGAAGAAAAAATGTATTGTAGAATTAGTTTTGAAAAGTAAAAGAAAGTAATTTTCTCATTGTTGAAATCTTGAATGCATTATGAGAAAATATTCCTAGTCCAAAATATAATTATGTTACAAGAAAGTGAGGAATTTGCATTCATTGAGTAGTTATTGTATTGTAAATATGAGAAAGAAGAAAATGTAGAGATTGTTAGAAGTTGTTTTGTTGTAAAAATATCATTTTATGGAAAATAAAGTTAGAATATGGTTATTTTGAATGTATGAACATTGTAGTAAAATGAAAGAGAGAAATAAGTTAGATTGCATGGTATTTAGAAATTTTGTTTTTATAGCAAGAAAATGACTAAAAAATGAAATAGATTTATATTCAGTTTTTGCTCTTGTAATGGAAAGAAGAAGGCTTAGTTAAACAAATAGAAATTATTCTTGTAAGTAGATGAATTTAGTAGAATTGAAAACACTAAAAAATGAATTGATTTAGCTAAGAAATGAGAAAAAGAGCAATAAATCTCAAATATGGAACTTGAAATGAACAAAAACAAATCAAGGAATGCATTTTTACACCCTTTAGTAACTTTAAGTTTTTGTAAAAATCTCGGCTTTAAGGTTTTGTTTTTCAGAAACAGGACTGCCGCCCTGTGCAGAGCAGCGGTCCAGTATTTGTTCCCTCAGCTAGGGTGGCGGTCTCAAAACCGCCGCTCAGCCAGGGTGATGGTCCTATGTTTGTCACCTAGCCAGGGCAGCGGTGGTGTTTGTCACCCTGCGCTCTAGTGGCGGTCCTATCACTTATGACAGAATTCCACAGATCCGTGCCTGTGCGTGAAATTTGACCAATTTTCTCAAATTGCTAATTTGTAAAAATTTAATCTATTGCTTACCAGCAAGTAAATAAAAATGAATACATATGGAGGTGTGAACAACAAAACTCTAAAATGGTGAATCTAAAACTAATTTTTCATTTATAACAAAGGGGGTAGGGTTTTGCCCCAAATTTAAAACCCAATACACTAAAATATTGGAAAAAAAAAAAAAAAACTAGATTGGAGGAGGAAACCCCTCCCAATCCTTGAATGAAATAGATTGCATAAATAAAACTAAACTAAACTAAATCTAAACTAAATCTTCATGAAGAATCCTCCGTGGTTTCTTCCCTTTTTCTCTCATGGCTTCCTTCTCTCCAACCTACAAATTTAACAAAAGAAATTGAACCAAATGAGAAGATAGAATAAGAAAAGGTTTTAATAGAACTTTTCATAAGGATTTTAGGGCTAAGTTGGGAACCCTAGGATCTAGTGGCTAGGATGGATTTGATCTAAGGGTGGAGAATTGACCCTACCTTTATTAAGAATAAATGTAATTTTAAATATTTATTTAAAATCCTTAAGGGTATGTGTAGATGGGTGAGTGGGGTCATTTAATTGCCTAGTGGTGTGGTGTCCTTAGAATCCTTAGTATGTGTAGGATTTTATTAAAAAAATGGGTTCTTTTAAATTATTAAAGATAATGAATTTAATAATTAAGCATAAGGTTAACCTTGTTAGGATTGAGCTTAATGGAAAGAGAAGAAAACACTTAATTAAGTAAATTAATCCTTGTTACCTTCCTTATGGCTGTTGATTTATGGACCCTAGAGATAATTGTGAAAATGTAACCTAATTAATAGACTTGGTTCTTCAATCTTAAATCTGAGTTAAGTAATGTAAGTAAGTTAATGAACCGTAAAGGTTAAGCACCCTTGTAACATTCTTGTACCGTAACTTCCCTCTTAAAAAAAAAAAAATAGTCACATTTTCAGGTTAAGTGTTTAGTTGAAGCGAGTTCTTAGAACGTCATTTTTACGGGCATTACACTTGGTATCAGAGCCATGGGTTCAAAAGCTTGGACCCTTGGGCACACCTAGAAAACATGAAACATGAACATTTAACCTAGTGCAAAATTGATTCTTTTAAATCTAGAAAACCACAATGTCTTAAAATTGTATTAAATAGAAAACTTAGAAAACTGAAACAAGACCTAGAACAATGAACTAACTCTCACCTTGATCTGTGCAGGAGGCATGGATTAGGTGAGGGGTCCTTTCATATAGACCTAGATATACCACCGCCAGAGCAGGCTGTAGCGGCCATTCTACCTCAGATTTTACAGATGCTTCAGGACGTCAATGCCGCTATACACGGAGAGCCCTTGGGAGGATGATTTGCTAGACATGGCATGGAGCCATCAGTGGAGGCCCATGTATCCCCTCGACATAGTGAGGAGTATAGGGCAGAGAACTTCCACGCGGAGTCAGCTAGGGTAGAGTCACCATAGAGAGGACATGGGGACAGGATCTCAGGACATAGGGACAGGTCTCAGAGCCCTAGACAGAGGGAGGAGCATGCAGAGAGACCTAGGGGTCGTCAGACATCAGTTGCAGACCATATCAGGGAGATCCTGAAGCTATGACCATCTCATTATTCAGGTGATACAGGTGGTTTTTAGGCAGAGGCCTGGTTGGTGAGCTTGAGCAGATGCTTCAAGCTCTGTCCTTGTACTAGCAACATGAAAGCTCATGTTGCGATCCATCTTCTAAGGGATGGAGCAGGAGTCTAGTGGAGGACCAAGGAGTAGAAGCTCCATGTTGACTCAGAGACAATTACCTGGGAGCTATTTGAGGAGCGTTTCAAGAGAAGGTATTTTCCCAAGAGGTTTATACAGCAGCGGATAGACGAGTTTCACGACCTCCGTCAGGCATCGATGACTGTAGCTGAGTATGAGAGTCAATTTCTGGACCTACTCCAGTACGTTGACTATATGCAGGATGAGTAGGTATGGATTCATAGGTTCATCCAGGGCCTGAACTTGGATTTGGGTGGCGCGGTGCGCATTCACTACCCACAGACATTAGCAGAGGCCATGGAGAAGGCCTATATTGCAGAGGAGACATGGGGGAAGATGCAATAGGCTAGAGACAGAGTTCGGAGCCGTATCCAGCAGATGCAGGATGGTAGATCGAAGGGGTTAGTTCCTCCTCCATGGGGTGGACAGAGTTCAGGACAGGCTTCTTTTAGGCCACCACAGCAGCAACGGCAATAGTCAGACCCACCCACCTTACAGACCTCCTCAGATATTTGATGCGTAGAGAGGGCACAGTATGGGGCCTCCTCCTAGGGGTCCCATCAGGACACAGGGTGCACCGAGAGCTCAGTCAGCAGGAGCTCATCAATAGAGACCTCAGCAGTCCATAGCCGGATCATCAGGATCCACAACTCAGACATCTAGAGTACCAGCTAGAGCTGCATCCCACTGGAGAGGACCAGGTAGCTGTTATGGTTGTGGTGTTACTGGACATCATTGGAGAGATTTCCCACAGAACCCTAACAAGGGTAAGATGTAGATCTTAGAGCCTACGGTTGGAGATATGGCATGGAGTCATCAGATCTATGTAGTGGTTGAGAACTGCCAGGCTGAGCACCAGAGTACCATGATTGAGATGACAGGTAGTATTGGTGGTATTTCTGCCTCTATATTATTTGATTCTAGTTCTTCTGATTCTTTTATTACACCATCCTTAGTAGAGCATTGCAGGTTGGTGGCAGTTAGGAAAGGTTGTAGTTGGGACGTTGAGATGGCTTCGGGAGCCAAAATTTCTGTAGACTCCTTAGTTAAGGAGTGTGTAGTGGATTTGGGACCCTTCACCACTACTTCAGATCTTTGAATCCTTCCATTAGGATCTTATGGTGTCATTTTGGGCATGGACTGGTTGTCTACTCATAGAGCTAGAGTGGACTGTTACCATAAGACTATTGCTTGCATAGATGATCTTGGAGTAGAGTCAGTGATATCAGGAGTTAGGAGACCCGTTTCCATTTGCACCATCTCCACTATGCAAGCTTAAGCGGTGTGTGCAACGGGGTTTTCAGATGTATGTTTTTTACGGTTAGTGATAGATCAGAGGATGAGTCTAGTGGACCATCCCTTGATGACCATCCCATCTTGAGAGAGTTTTCTGATGTGTTTCTATGGGAGCTACCGGGGTTACCTCCCCCACGTGAGATAGATTTCCATATAGATCTGGTTCTGGGCGCAGAGCCTATCTCACGAGCACCTTATCGGATGACTACTCCTGAGCTATGTGAGCTCAAGTTGCAGCTTGAGGGCCTGTAGAGAAGGGCCTAATCCATCCTAGTGTATCCCCTTGGGGTGCACCGGTGATCTTTGTGAAGAAGAAGGATGGATCTCTTCGGTTATGTATTGATTACCATTCAGCTGAATAAAGTAACAGATCAAGAATCGTTATCCCCCTTCCACACATTGATGATTTATTTGATCAGATGAAGGGGGCTACAAGTTTTCTCCAAGATAGATCTTAAGTCAGGGTACCATCAACTCAGGATTACGGAGGCGGATATTCATAAGACCACGTTCTATATGAGATACAGCCACTACGAGTTCACAGTGGTACCTTTTGGGTTGACAAATGCCCCCGCAGTGTTTATGAGTTTGATGAATGGGGTATTCAGGAATTTTCTAGATCACTTCACACTCATCTTCATTAATGACATTTTGGTTTACTCACGTACACATGAGGAGCATGAGAAGCACCTTCGCCAGGTTCTTCAGTTTCTTCGCAAGTAATACCTATATGGGAACTTGGAGAAGTGTGCATTATTTTAGACTGAGGTGTAATATTTGGGCCACATCATTTCTGGGGAAGGTATCATAGTCGATCCTTCTAAGATTAGAGCCATTATGGATTGGCCAGCACCAACTACTATGACAGAGGTGTGCAACTTCATGGGGTTAGTAGGTTACTACAAGAGATTTGTTCATGATGTCTCTCATATTGTGCACCATATCACTTAATTTCAAAGGAAAGGGAAGAAGTTTGATTGGTCAAACAAATGTGAGCAGGCCTTCAAGACACTGAAGGAGTGTCTCACTACAAAACCTATTCCTACAGTACTGGATCCTCATGGTGAGTGCTTCTTTGGCAGGCCTTGGAGGAGTGCTGATACAGGAGGGAAGAGTTGTGGCTTTTGAGTCTCGCAAACTCAAGGATTATGAGCTTAATTATATGACTCATGATCTTGAGCTTGTAGAAGTTGTGCATGCCTTTGTTTTATGGAGGAATTTTCTTCTTGGTAGGAGGATCACACTCAAGGCTGATCAATTGAGTCTTCGCCACCTCTTCACAGTAGCCCAATCTAAACACTCGTCAACGGCGTTGGATGGAGTTACTTTGTGAGTATGACATGGAGATAGAGCATGTGAAGGTGAAGGAGAATGTGGTTACAGATGGCTTGAGTAGATGGAGACATATGAGTATTGCCACTTTAGTAGGCACAAATTTGTGGAGCAGGATCCTTCAGCAGCTTCCTCTTGACATTTTATACATGGTAGCGAGAGCATAGATCGAGTCCCAGAGACCCCTTGAGGGGAATTTTGATGGTTTCTCACTAAAGGAAGATGATCTTCTTAGGCACAGAGGTTGGATTTATGTTCTCAGAGATGGAGGCTTGAGACAGGAAATTTTTTCAGAGGCTCATCATGCACCCTATTCAGCCCATCCTGGGGTGAAGAAGATGCACGCCACCTTGAGATAGTTGTATTTTTGGAGAGGACTTCGGAGAGACGTGGCCTCATTTATGTCGCAATATTTAGAGTGCCAGAGGGTGAAGGCCGAGCATCAACATCCAGCTTTCCTTATCTATCCTTGTGCCATACTGGAGTGGAAATGGGACACCATTTCTATGGACTTCATTGTTGGGTTACCTAAGTCGAGATACCACCACAATGCCCATTTCCATTCACACCATCTCTGATACGCAGCTTAAGTGGTGTGTGCGACAAGGTTGTCAGATGTATTCTATTACGGTTAGTGATAGATCTAATGATGAGTCTAGTGGACCATCCCTTGATGACCATAAAATCTTGAGAGAGTCTTCTGTTGTTTTTCTAGGGGGTGATATTGGGGTTACCTCCCCCATGTGAGATAGATTTTCACATAGATCTGGTTTTGGGCACAAAGCCTATCTCACAAGCACCTTATCGGATGAATACCCTTGAGCTCTGTTACCTCAAGTTATAGCTTGAGGGCCTTCTGGAGAAAGGCATAATCCATCCTAGTGTATCCCCTTGAGGTGTACTGGTGATTTTTGTAAAGAAAAAGGATAGATCTCTGTGGTTGTGTATTGATTACCGCCAGCTGAACAAAGTAACGATCAAGAATTGTTACTCTCTTCCACGCATTGATGATTTATTTGATCAGATGAAGAGGGATACAGTTTTCTCTAAGATAGATCTTAAGTTAGGGTATCATTTGTTGAGGATCACGGAGGTAGATATTCATAAGATCACCTTCCGTATGATATATGGCCACTACGAGTTCGCAGTGGTACCGTTTGGTCTGAGGAATGCCCCCACAGTGTTCATGAGCTTGATGAATGGGGTATTCAAGTCGTTATTGGATCGCTTCGTGCTCATTTTCCTTGATGACATTCTGATTTACTCATGTACGCATGAGCAGAATGAGGAGGACCTTTGTGAGGTTCTTCAGTGTCTTCGTGAGCAACATATTTACGGGAACCTGGAGAAGTGTGCGTTCTTTCAGATAGAGGTGCAATATTTGGGCCACATCATTTCTAGGGAAGGTATCATGGTCGATCCTTCCAATATTCAAGCTATTATGGATTAGCTAGTACCCACTAGTGTGACCAAGGTGCGTAGCTTCATGGGTTTGGCAGGATATTACAAAAGATTTGTTCAGGACTTTTCTCGGATTGCGCACCCCATCACTTCCCTTCAGCAGAAAGGGAAGAAGTTTATTTTGGTCAGAAAGATGTGAGAAGACCTTAAGGACACTAAAGGAATTCCTCATGACAGTGCCTATTCTAGTAGTGCTAGATCCTCAGGGAAAGTTCTACGTTTGCACAGATGCATCTTTGGTAGGACTTGGAGGTGTGTTGATGTAGAGGGAAGAGTAGTTACTTTTGAGTCTGTGAAAACTCAAGGATTATGAGTTCAATTATATGACTCGTGATCTTGCGCTTGTAGTAGTTGTTCATGCCTTGGTGTGGTGGAGACACTTCCTTCTTGGCTGGAGATTTACACTCAAGATTAGTCACTTGAGTCTTCGCCACCTCTTCATTTCCTTAGGGTGAAAATTCATTGTTAATTCTTAGTATGCTTTAGGAAATTATTGGAAATGACTTTAAGCTAATATGACAATGAAACTAAAATCATTAAGTATGAGGTTAACCATTTTGGGATTGAATTTTAACCAAAGAGGAGAAAACACTTAACCAAGTAATTTAAATTAGAGCACCTCAATAAGTGAATTTTAATTAATCAACCTTAGAGATAAAGTAACTTAAAAATATTTAATCATTTAACGAGACCTTATCCATCAATTGTAAAGTTGAGATTATTGGTGAAAATTATTTTAATGCACGCTAGGGGTTAACTTACTTGTAACAAAAAAAATTGGCCGTAATTTTTGGGATAAGTGTTAGGTTTTAACGTGTTCCTAGAACGTCATTTTACGGGCGTTACAATTCCCATACATTACTATTGTTTCATTAGATAAACCATCACCAATAAAACATGTAACTTTTTTCAATGGTAATGAGTGTACTATTATTCATTGAAGGGTGATCTCACAACATTTTGATTTCTCCATTAAAGGATTTTGTTGTATCGTAGAATAATAAATACAAAATAGTTCTATTGGATTTTCATCCAATAATGGAAAATATCAAAGGGTCAACTTTTCTCATTATTGATTGTCAAAGAGAAATTTCTATAGTATCCTGCAATGGGATAGAGATAATAGTTTAATCTATTTCATATTCAAAGTTTGGTTCTAATTTACCATCTCTCACAAGGTTTTGCATATGGTATATCCTTTTTATTATAAACTCATATAACATCTATACATAAATGGAGTTGACTAAGTTCAAACTAGAATATTTTTTTTTGTGACAAATCTATCTCATTTGTTGGTTCATACAATATAAAAGCAATGGAAAATCTAATGTTTCAAATACATTATATGTCATTCAAAGTTGAAATTTATTCTTTATTATGCAACAACTAATTTGTTTTGATATAAAACTAGATAATACCCCGAAAGAGGGTTTAAAACCCACAAGCGAGGATCACGAGGGATGACGTGCACATCAACGGATGTGTGAACGACAGCGTGAAGAGATCTCGGGAGGAGCGAGCATCAACTGAATGTGCATGCAAAGATTTGAAACATGGGCAGAACCTGGTTAAGCCATAAAACTCTCCTCTATCTCATAGATCAAATGGGGTGTACATATAGGAGGTGTTGAGTAACCCCCAGTGCTGCAATCATGACAACTCGAGTAGAGAGGGGGAGTTACATTCCCAGAATAGAAGTGTAACTCCCAATGATGCATATGACGCACTGACGCACTGACACTGACACACTGTAAGAGAATCTCATAATGACCCCTAAATGACACATGGACCTACGATCTCACCTAAGTGAGATGACTCACCTAATGATGTGGAAAATAACACACACCAACACCCCCCCTTCATCGTAACTTAGGATGAGGTGGCAAGTCAGAAATGAGAAATGGGTCCCGGCACAAAGCCTGATGAGGTACCCATGTACAAGAAGAAGTCCCAAGCAGTGAAGGAAAACCCAGTGGGAAAAACATCCACCACAAGAGAACAAAACACTCTCTAATCTAAGAAAGATGCCAAATATGGGTCCCAGCCATAGACGAGCCTGAAAAGGTACCCATGTACAAAGAGGAAATCTCTCAGAAAGAAGAAGAAGAGAGAAGAAGAGGGAGATGAGAGGAATGCAGAAGATGCCATGGACGGATCTGAACTCTGCAGCTCTAGGAGGTCTCCCAGAAGAATGTCGATGATGAGATCCTCTGCCTCTGGACTGAAGAAGAGCCACCCACAATGAACTATGTGCCTACCCTTAGGAAGGACAGAAATGACGTGCTGGAAGTCTGCCCACTCCACAAAGGAAACTGAAGGTAGCAACACGAAGAACTCTGAGTCTGGTGCATGAAGTGTGACATAGGTCTAGCGAGTGAGTGCCAAGGAACCGAAGGTAATGCCACATGTGTAGAACTGTCAGAGTGAAAAAGAGGAACACCCACAGAAAGGATGTCCAAGTGATGTGAAGGGAACAAAACATCCTCCACAACAGAAAAGGGATCCACAGCTGAGGGTGGATCAATGAAGGTCTCTGGAAATGTGGAAGTGACATGATTCCCAGAAGGGGCACTCCCAACAATAGAGATGATGAACTCCTCTGAAACACCTGTAGATGGATGAGGAACCTGTAGTGCATCACAAGTAGACTCTGTGAAAAGATGACTAAGGTCAGGCAGATACTCGTCCCAATGAGGGGGCTCAACAAACAGAAGAGCGATGTCAGATAGGTATGAGTCATCCAATGAAGGTAGAGGAGTGAAAGGGGCCTCACACACTGGAAGTGGAAAGGAGGTGGGTGTGATGACTGTATGAGACTGAGTAGGAGACTGCTCGATATCTGATGAGATGTGGGATGTGTCAACACTCTCTGGAATAGTGAGAGAAAGAGGAGAAGAGTCCTCTGTAGTACTCTCGACATCAGAACTGGGTGCACAATCCTCGTCATCAGAAGTAGAACCAAATGAGTCTATGTCAGTGGAACTGCCATCACACGAAGAAATGGAGGAGACAACTGAATCAGCAGTAGCAACAACAATGGTGGCAGTATGTGAAGGGTCTCCATAGAGGGACTGAAGAATGCTCCAGACATGGTGAGGTGGATCTGAGTCTGCCACGTGAAACCAGAGAGAACGAGAGACATGCATCATCATGTGACCAAAGACATGGTCGCAAGTGTCAAGGAAGTCCTCTAGATGACGATGATCAGTGGGTGCAGGAACTGGCCCAAGCAAGAAGGGTAAAAGACCCTCGTGGGTGAAGTAACGTTCCATGGAAGCACGCCAAGCTGAATAGTTCCCTCTCCCGGTGAGAAGTGGCGGAGGCTGTAAAGTGATCCTATGATGCTCAAGTCTGGAAAGAGCACTCTCCATGATGAAAAATGCAAGATGCACAAAAGCAAGACGTCGGACTCGGCCGATAATGCGTCTGCGTGTGAAAGCCCAAGAGTACTAGTCAACCCCCCCAGAATGTGGCACTTTATAAAGTAGTGTGTTTACAAAACTGACAATGTCATCACGTAATGTGTGAAAAATCATGCAACTTTGACTAAAGAAGTGCTCAAAAATGAGCAGCGAGTCAAAAGTTATGGCATTAAAACGATTCCCGCAACTGATGGAAAATGCCAATAAACACTGCAAATGCATTAAAAAGTGCACGAAATGGGTGCAAAGGGTATCGTGTGGGTACTCATTGGAAATGGCATCAAATTTTAGATAGAGTTTGTTTTTCTTGCGAGGGGGGATTAGCCTCCTGCCAACCCCGGACCTCGCCCTCCGTCTTCGACACTCGTAGGAAGGGCATTAATACAAGCCAAAAACCCAAGCCTTAAAAAAATTACAATGCCATGAAATGAAATGTTTTTAACACCTTAAAACATTAAAAAAGGGATTGTTTTAACCTCCAAACAATTCTAAAAGGGAAGTGGGGCCCACATGTTTTGAGTGTCAAGCCATGGTTGCAGCTGTTGAGTGCCTGTGGCTGGACCGTTGACAGCCCAAGGCTGTTGAAGGAGCAGGTCAAGTGTTGAGAGCTGGAGGAGACGTTGAAGGGTTGTTGTGCCTAGAAAGTGGTGATGGCAGTGAAACCAAAGACTGAGGGTTGTTGGATTGACTTGAAACTGAGCAAAACTAAAATGAGCAACAGAGGCCAAGAGCAAGTAATGGCATGAGCAATGGGTGAAAACAGTAGATTTTGCCAAAGTGCAAAGTCCAAGGTTGTAGAAGGTGGAAGTCAAAAATGCAGCAGGTTGAAGCCATGAACCAAACAAAGTAGACCATCTCCAAGGTGGTGAGCTAGATTGAAGCACTGTAGGAAAGGTAGGAATGTGAGAATGAGCAGATGTAGCAATGTGGGAACAGAATGGCAATAAAGGCAGAGCCACAAATGGTTGCCATGAACGTTCATGGAGCAAAATGCCAGAAGGAAAATGCAGCAGGTAAGCCAAAGTTAGGCCAAAGGAAAATTCCTGCAGGAGCAGAAAAAAAAAGCCAAGAATTCAACAATGTTTCCAATGCAGGGAGAAGCCAACCTGAGGCAAGTGGAAAACTTGATGAGCATGCAAAGCTGAATGCAGGAAAATGAAGGTAGGCCAAATATAAGACAAAATAATGATGGAGCAATGCAAAAAAAGCATGGGAGAACCAACAAAGGCGACAAACCAGGAAAACCAAGAAGGCAGCAAACCAAGCAAAGCCCAAAAGGTTTGAGCAAGGTTGAGCAAAGAAGTCAAAAATGACAAGCTAAGAAAGACCAAGCACAAACCAATCAATCACAAAGCAAACGAAAAATGAATCAGAGGTCAAGACAAAGATGAGGTGAAACTCCACAACCAAGAGTGACTACAACCAAGAACCAATGAGCTAGAGAATCAGCTAGAAAGATGGATGCAAAACCCTAAAATGAGACAAGGTCAAGGATCCAAAACCCCAAAAAAACCTCATGCAAAACCAGAAATAAAAACTTAGCTATCCAAATCACAAAGCATCAATGTAAACAAGGAAACTGAAGCCCAAAACACTAAACTCAAAAAAACAACCAAAAACTCAAACATGAACCAAACAAACCACATGAAAACCCAAAAAGAGGTATAAAAACCCAAATCAATGCAAGAAGAGCACGAATGGAATTTCCATTACGACACACACATGAGAATCTGAATATCATGCCGGAAGCCAGAAAACATGCACAGAAATGTTGATGAGTGCACGGATCCACAAGATCCACTCTGATACCATGAAAGAGGGTTTAAAACCCGCAAGTGAGGATCACGAGGGATGACGTGCACATCAACGGACGTGTGAACGACAGCGTGAAGAGATCTCGGGAGGAGCGAGCATCAACCGAATGTGCATGCAAAGATTTGAAACATGGGCAGAACCTGGTTAAGCCATAAAACTCTCCTCTATCTCATAGATCAAATGGGGTGTACATATAGGAGGTGCTGAGTAACCCCCAGTGCTGCAATCATGACAACTCGAGTAGAGAGGGGGAGTTACATTCCCAGAATAGAAGTGTAACTCCCAATGATGCACTGACGCATGATGCACTGACGCACTGACGCGTAAGAGAATCTCATAATGACCCCTAAATGACACATGGACCTACGATCTCACCTAAGTGAGATGACTCACCTAATGATGTGGAAAATAACACACACCAACACTAAGGTTTCAAACTCATAACATGGGTATGTTTTGTTCTTAACATTTTTTCATAAATTTAGGACAATGATTTGGAGGAAAAATTTTTAAAACCTTCTAAGAATAAATTCGAACCCGCAGGCCTTAAACATACCTAAAATTACAAGTTGCCAAGTGAAAATCACACAATTCAGAAGGCCATAACATTTTTATTGGAACTCCGGTTTTATGAAAGCTAGGAAATGGAATTGTTCTTGACACCTTTTTTCTAAAAAGACACATTGAAAAATATTATTTTGATAAAGATTTTTTCACACATCAAGGTCACCCTTGCTAATCAAATGATAATCATTGTCATTGTATAGTCTCTCCATCTCTGCAAGCCTATCTAATTTTCATAGCTACCCCTTAAATTTTTCAAATTTGTAAAGCTAGGGTTCATCAAATAACCTCATACACATCATAAATTTTGTTAAAATAATATGCCTAATACATCATGATACAATCATATACATGCATACATGATCTCATATACATCCATATTCATCCAATTCTAACAGTCAAGGTAATATTAAACATAAAAATACTGGAATTTCTTTGAGCACCGATTAAATCATTTCGAACCAACCTGAAGTACACCCTATGGAAATCATTGAGTTTCATAAAGATTTAATCATTACAAACATGATCTATTTGCAGGGGTCATGTTTGTACATTTTATTAAATAGAATCATCTCCATTATTTGAATACATCATACATAGATTAATTGTGAAAGGAAAATATTTCTTTTGCCAACTATACATCCTCACTGAATCAATGCTTGTATATTTTTTTTGATTCCTCTAAAATCAACATATTCAAACTAAAATACATTCTAATTTCTAATTTATATATTATCAATAGGCAGAATTAATGACATTTTCATCTCATGTGTTTCACTTTTCCAACTTTACCAAACAAGACTGATTTATATTATTACATTTGAAATGCTTAAAATTTCAATGGAAATCAATATTTGAAAAAGAAAAAACACCTCATATTGGTTTCAAATGGATTACAACTTTCTTTCACGTATGTTGTTTTTAGCAAATTGTACAACAACAAATTACATGTATTCTTTACATTCTTTCCAAAAAATAGAAATAGAAATATTTCTTTTACATTAGAAAATTTTGATAACTTTCATTTAGACAATAATAACATAGCTTTCCATTAATTGATATACAATATGCTCCACTCAAAGTGGGAAAGGGCTACAATAAGATTTCAATTCACAAGGGGTTGTCAAACTGCCTTTCTTTTCTTGCTCCAGAAAGCAACATGTAGATCACCTTAGATTCAAATTTCCTTTGATCACAACAAGAGTAGGAAGAAATGCAACACTATCCACCCAACCAATAAATGTAAAGAAAAGAGAATCCATCCTTCTTAAATTGGCCCCCAATGTTTTCATGGAATCAAGTAAAAGATGACCTTTACAACTCATGGCAAAACAGGCTTTCCACAAACACACAAGCAACATTTTCACAATGGTAAAAAACGTACAGTCTAAAACAGAATGTCAGGTTTACAACTACATTACATGACAAACGAAATTACTACAGGCTTCATCAAACAAGCCATTAAGGAGCAAGAAATATTGGGTAAATGTTGCTTATGCCTCCCAAAGGGGAAATGGGTATCACCAAAGAAAACCCACCTGAATAGGGTATTTTATATCATGTTGAAATGATGATTATGCCTTATGTCCTCCCCCAAGTACCCTCTTATTCCTCATGTCATTTTCTTATGCCTCCCCAACCTCTTATGACACCCCATAATTGAGTAAAGAAATGCAAGTTATTTCTTTGTAAGGTGGAACCCAAATCCCAACTCCCTCCACCCTTATACCTCCCTAAAACATTATGCCTCCCACAAAATAACCCAATTATTCTTCTCCTACACCATTCCTAGGCCATCTACAAAAATTCCCAAAAAACATTCAAAACTTTTCAGCACATTAACATTTTCATTTATAAAAGAAGAGCATTTCAAGAGCCAAGCTCCTACCTCTCCATGATGGAGTTGTTCCAAGTTCTCAAAAACAACAAGCTTTATCCAATGCAAGCAATCCAAAACAGCCAAGCACAAGCATGCAACAATCTTCTAAAAACTTCTTCAAAGCAAGAGCTCCCAAAACAACAAAAAATTCACCCAAAAATGAAGTCTCCAAAAATGAAGCAACCCAAAACAAGGCAAGGAATTTCAAATTTATAGAAGAGGGAAGAGAAGAGGATGAGGTGGATCCATGTAGGATGCCACATCACACATCTTCAATTCCAACCCATAAGTCAACTTCAATCTCCGATCAAAAATAAATAGGTGGGTGAATAATAAGACAATTTACTTACACACTCAAATCCAACCCACACCCCAAAGGACTGAAATTAAAACATGTAAGAAAAGTGAAATTAAAACATACCAATTTTTGCATACTTACAAAAATGACATAAATGAAAGTCTAATTTCAACTCTCCAACCATAGGTATGTTTGGTAATTAAATTTAAGAGGTATGGGACAAGTTTAACTTGTCCCACAAGCCTCCAAAATAGCCTCCAAGGACAAATTCGAATTTCAAAAGTTGGTGGAGTGTTTCATACTGTAATCAAAAACCAACTTACACATCCCTTAAACACTTACACATTACTAAACAATACTTTAACATTAAATCATGGCCAACAACTCTATTAATTACTTTCTTATCACATATTTGATTAATTAATTTTAACAATATGATTACTCACATTAATTTACAACACCATATAATAATAATGAAAGGGGTAAATACATCACAAAATAAACACATGCAAACATCAATACAAAGGAACCAAATAAATAAATACACATAATCCCTTGGTCACATTTAAAGGTGATCCCCCCATTGGGAATCCATAACAATCAAACACACACACATTGAACAATACAAGTTGCCATGGTGACCTTGTTGAATTCATCTAGAATTCCAATGTGGTTGGTCTCCAATCCCCTGATGTTTGTTGTGATATTTTAACCTCCCATAAATACAAATACCCCTTCATCCTCATGGCCATATCAGAACATCCAAATGAATATAATATAATTTCAAAATCAATGCACTATTTGCGTGTGATTGCTAATACATTAATTATATCAATTATATATATGAATCACTCAACATCCATATGGCAATCAACAATATCATTTGTAATTTCATCAAACTATATAATCATCAATTTTAAATTTGATTTTCTAGGTCTACTCAATATATCCAAATATCACATGTCCTAACAACATCCATAATAATATATATATAACCATGTCCAACAGTTACATGTCAACATCTATATAAAATGTCTCTAACAATCATCATGCATCATATATGAATCAGAGTCAACAATAATCCATGATCTGACATCTAACACCATACTAAATCAAACTATAATAATGTCCATAATATAGTCAACAATATCATGATCAATATCAAAAGTGTCAAAGGGAAGTGGGCACTACATCCCCCTCCCCTTAGACTTGACTTCCTCCTGGAAGTCACTGGAAAGAGAGATAGGAACAAATGCAATAGAAAAAGGATCACTCCATTATGGGATTGCTTGCTTCAAACAAGTGTGGGTCTACAGAACCTAAGTTTGGTCCAATGCAATTCAGCAAGAAGAAGGGAGATTGCAAGGGATGAGTTCTAAACTTTCTGCATGCAAGGCTACGAACATTTAAATCTAGAGAGTAAATTTACGCTATCAACCAAGATACCACACATAATAATATAACATGAAGAGTTCAAAAGATTCTTAAGAGTAACCACCAAGTAGAGGAATAATAAGGAGAATTCCATGAGTTTGAGAATGACCACATAGTTTCCCAAGGAATACAACATACTATAATAATAAAAGTTAAGGTTTCTACTAATGTTTAAGCCATGATTTCAAGGTTCGTTGTCTAGACAAGGCTAGTAAAATCAACTATGACCAAATTTGCACGAGGAACAAGTCTACTCAAGGTCCCAAAATTTGAGGATCACACAGGATGAGGTTAATCAACAAGGACACCTAAATCAGCAAAACATTTAAAATCAAGGAACTATTCAAGGAAATCACTTCTATAACTCGAGAGGGTACAATTAACTTTTCATGGTAATAAAAGTGAAGTCAAGACCACAAGTTTTCCTATAGTCTGATTTTTACACTTTTGTTTAAAGAATCAAACACACCATACCAACCAAATCTAAAGAAGTCAACTGTTTAGCAGTATATATATATATCTCCCCTAGCAACTAACATATCAATACAAGTACCATACATTATAGCACAATGGGATTTATTTATCTTATTTCCTACTCAAGCTCGGAATAACCATAAAGAGAGCACAAGAAACACCAAGGACCACTCAAGGTCGCTAGGGAGAAGAACAAGTAACACGGGGTCCAATTACAATCCAAGGGTGCATCGTATCAAAAGTGAATAACATCATCTTGCACTTTCCATCCTAATGGAAAAGGGGCAACAACAACAAGGTGACCCAAGAAAATATGAAGAAAAGAAGACTTCCCAAAGTTATTTTATATCCTTAACATATGTTTCCTTAAAATTACAATAACTTAGGTCTCCAAGGACAAGACAACACGCAAGGAGGTTGCTTCTCAAACAACAGATAAGTCTCAATCCAAAAGGACCACAACTCACATTCGTCGAGCTACAGGATGATAAGGGTATGATGACCCAAAAATCCCACAAGAAAGGCACATACATATATGAACAAGAATTACTAAGCAACTAGAACACATTACTATCCACCAGGTGTTTCACAATTTCAGGTAGGCAACAGAACTACAAGTTCAACTATACATTGCACTCAATACACATAAATCTTACTTATTTTATAACTCAACTAATTAAGTCAAAAGTTGTAGTTTCATTTTTCCTAGCACATTCCTTTAAGAGTTTTCTTAATTAAAATATTCCTTTTTATTATGATATCACATGTTTGCATTATAAGGATCACCACTAAGGTGGCCATGATATCTCGCCATTCTGTATAGGCGGACAAACAAAATATTTATTCTACTCCTAGGGGAGGTAGATGGACAAAGTTTTTCCTTTTATGTTCTTCTACATGGTTTTTATTCCTTCTATTAATCTACCAAGGTTAAAGCAAGGACCATTTTCTCTTTCTATGTTCCAGTTTATTTGTTAAGCTTCAAGGCCAAATCTCCTCAATTATAGTTTTATGATGTTTGGGTGAGTCAATTTGTCAATTAAAAAAAAATTAATGAGAAGGAATGGTAAACATATCACACTATTACTTTTATGGGAGAGAGAGGTAATTCAACACATCACATTTTTAATTCTAAGGAAACAAGGGACATTCAACATAGAAAGCACATTATTAATTTGGTAAGAACTAGGAAACAATCAACCAACATGGATCACAACAATATTTCGAGATTTTTCCACTAATTACAAGTATCATAAAACATTCCTAGTGGGTTTCTACAAGTTCTCAAAATAAGTTACGAGGAAGACCCATTAAGGAAGCATAATTACTTTTACTGATCTACTAGGGTTTAACATGTTTGTTGTTTTGGTGAAAACATTTTACTCACCTGATAAGACAAGGAAAGTTTTCAAATCTACACCCATATTACCACAGGATACCACCAACCAAGAAATCAAAATGAAAAGGAAATATTTTAACTATAAGAACACCACATACTCATTAGAAGCGTCAAATGTAAGCAGACAATCAGCCATCTTATTCAACATGGCTTTATGACCAAGAGTTACAGTTTTGCAAGAGAATCACATTATAAAATACCACCGAGATTAAATTATCAAGGTCTAATTACACTATCATCACCAATGTCATGGTCCAAAAGACTCAAAGCATCCATAAGTGTCTCCACATAATCCAAAATTAATAGGTCATAGAGTATTATTCATAGTAACTAAAAAAAAGTTAAGGAAAGGGTAGACTTATTTATAGGTCAAGAGGGAAAAAAGACACACTTAATTTACACACAATACTCGAATGGGATTAAATCTAACCATAATTACCAAGATGCATACAATCCTCAAGTCACTACTTTATATAATGAAATAAGGAACTCTTGATAAAACTTAGCATGCCATCGAAGAGAAGCCACTGCCAGACAAACACTTTTCCACTAACATCAACATCTAGCCAAAAGAAAACCAATCCCACTATAATTCATCAACCCATAATTAAACACCTCTACTCTGACGAGGTTCAAGCTCTTACTGGATTGTAAGAGAATCACCACCACCGCTAACAGACTGCTAACTAGAATGCACAACATAATGAACTCTCTTCCCAACAAGGTCGAGTAATGAAAAAGTCACTCTAAGATCCTAGATACACTCAAGGTTTTGTGCATCTAAAACCAAGGCATAAATTTAAGCACCTAAGAGGACATTCAAGACACCTAGGGTGTACCCCCATATGAAAAAATGTATGAATACAAGTAGCATAGAACCAGCTCATCATCATGTAAGAAGAAACAAACATAACGTTTAGCTAAGCAGCCAACAACATAATGAGCTCCGAGTCACCAATCAAAATAAAAGTCCAAGAAATGTCAGCAATCAAGGAAAGTGGCTAAGTAGCTGCATTGCAAAGTCTGAAAATTCTTGCACAAAAATAATAAATAATAAGAAGAGCCTTAGAGCTTCTCAATCCAATCATAAAATAAGATGTTGGTCCTTGATAAAATAATAAGATTACGAATGTAAAACACAAAATTTAACACCACATTCACTTCGCAGCCCTTCATGGCCGCCAATAGGGGTACTCTGCCTCAAGGTTAGTTCCAATGACACATACGTAGGATTGGGTCATAAACGACACCTTATACTTAATGTCCACTCTCCCATATGGGTAACAAAACAAAAAACTGACAACCAGACCATCTTTCCTAACCACTGAAGGAAGGAAGCTCTAAACAACTTCTAATTTACTCTTCCCAACCCTAGGACACAACCATTATTGTCTAACCCTAAGATTCACACCATAAAATTTATCATTCCAACAACTCCAATAAGGAAGGGTCTCAAAAAAGGGCTTAATGCATCATACAATTAAATCAAGATTTAGGACTTGTAAAACAACACATTTTCAAAGGGGAACCAAGTTTCCACTACACTAGAAGTTCACAAAAATCAATTTAATTTGACATTCTTAGTTACCCGAGTTCAGAAAAAATGCCACTGAGTGAGTACAAAAATTCAAACAACTTTTTTATTTTATTATGATTTTAATTCTAGTAGTTCAAATGAACAGAGTAATGTAATATTTCTTCACACGTATTTCTTCTTTTTTTCAATTTTCAAACAAGGTTGTTTTCTTAGATTCAAAAGTGTGCTAGGTTTATAGTTCATGTCTCAAGTTTTCTAGTGTGCCCAAGGGTCCAAGCTTTGAACCCATGGCTCTGATACCAAGTGTAACGCCCGCTAAAAACAACCCACTTGAGACCCAAGAAACAACCTAGGGTTAGTTAGGAAAAATTATGGAATAATTTTTTTTTTTAGTTTAAAAGCAACAATTGTCACTAACAAGTTCCAGAATAATTATAATCCACTAGAATATAATTTTCTCTTATTAAAAATTATTAGAGGTCACAATATCCCAAAATTTAGGGTTAGAAGGTTCACTTAGGTTCAAAGGGTAATTCCTCATCATAACATACTCTCTAACAGCTTAAAGATTCAACTTGATTTTTCTCAAAATTAACACATTCAAAAATTCCCTAAATCAATTCCCATTAATAGGAAATTTCCTCAACTAAAGAAATCCTCCTAATATTTCTCGAGTTATGGGCCAGTGGGTCTTTTCTCATGCGGGGCTAATTTGCGCCAGGGGTGGGTCTGTGGGCCGCGCGGAGAAATATTTCCCGAAGGAGTAGTCAAGTCAGTGGGGTGGTGGGAGGCATTTTGGTAATTTTCCGAGTGGGGCGAAAAGTCAACTTTGCGCCTGCGCTCCCTTGAGTCCACAAGGGACACTGGCACCTCCTAAACCATACGGGGTAAAAGCGGGGGCAGCGGGGATTTAGCACCCCAGACTTGTTACCAATTTTATCACGATGATTGGCAGCTCCATTGACAGGCTAGTGGGGACGCATTAGGAAATATTCCCTAAATTAAATTTTAGGTGCTAAAGGGAAATTTAGACCCGCGGGCCGGCCCAAGGAATATGTTTCCCATTTAAAATTTGACAGTTAGATTATTTTGAGCGCCGAAATGAAGTAAAAACTTCAGAAGGCTCATAACTTTTGATTGATGAGCTGACGGTTTAGGGGAAAATGAGGACTTTTTGGAAAGTTCTCTTGACGTCCTCTTTACTCAAATTTTCCTTAAATTATGATTTTGATAAATTTTAAGCAGGGTAGAATTTTGTGAAAAAATCTTTCTATCAGGATTTTAGAAAGTGCAAACTGGTAAATTTTAACTTATCAATTTTGTTCAAATTTGTCGTTAATTCCCTTAGGTTCACATGCCAAACAGACATGGGGATTTTACATTGGAAAGATTTTAGAATATATTGCAAGGGTAGAAATTGTTGGATTGATTTGACATTTCAAAATTACAAATTTCCAATTTGTACAACAAAAAGTCTATAGATTGTGCTCTTGAGCTCGATTTTGTGAGGTTTGCAAGGGACAATTGGCGTCTCCTAAGTCAATTTTGGTTTGGTTTGGGATAATTTTGGCCTGATCTAAGTCCAATTGATTATTTCATGTTTCGAAGGGCTATCCTATTCTGTAGGGTCATTCTGCCGACATTTGGTCAAAGGAATTATTTACCAGCCCCTGATTGAATTGAATAGCCAGTGGACACATTTCGAGGAAAAGAGATCTAATTTTTCCATTATCTTTTCCAACACACATAAAGACATTGAAATTCCAATCCTTAAATAGTTTTATTTGATTCAAATAAAACTATTCAAAACAAAATGTAGTTTCTGATTCTTTCCAAAATCATTTATTTATAAAAGGCAGAGCTAATGCATTTTCTTCTCACGCTGTTTCACTTTACCACTTTCAAACAGAGATTTCATAGAGCATGTTAAACACATATTTCAATGGAAAGAATATCATATGAACAAGGTAAACAACACTTCCATTAATTCAAATGAAACTCTTACAACCTTCCATTCCATTTGATTTCAAAATACAGTATACAAAATATGTATCATTCTTTCACATTCTTTCAAAAAACAGAAAATACAAGTATAACTCTTTTACATTTCAAATTTACAACTTTCATATTCAATACAACATAGTCTTTCCATTACAAAACATATACAAGGATCATCCACTTCTAAGTGGGAAGGTTACAATAAGATTTCATTTCACAAGGGACTGTCAAACTGTCTTTTTTCTGAGCTCCAGAATAATAACATGTAGATTTACTCATTCTTCCAATTTGATCACAACAAGAGTAGGGAAAGACAACGCTCTCCAACCCAACCAAGACATCCAATGAAAAGGAGAAGCGCATCCTTATTTATTGGCCCCCGAGCCCCAACCACAATGCAATAAAAATATGTGATTCAACTCATGGCAACAACAGGCTTCCACAAACACACAAGCAACATTTTTACAATAAAAACACAATCCAAAACATAATGTAGTTTACAACTACATTAAAGCATGATAACCAATACTAAGGCTTCATACAGCAAGCCAAATGAGAAAGAAAGTTATGGGGGATGCTTCCTTATGCCTCCCAAAAGGGGAAAAATGGGTATCACCACCTGAAGTACAACCCACTCCAAAAATATATGTATATCAATTATCATTTCTGACATGCCCCTATGCCTCCCCCAAGTACCCTCTTATTCCTCACATTTTCTTATGTCTCCCCAACCTCTTATGGCACCCCATAATGAGTAAAGAAATGCAAGCTATTTCTTTGTAAGGTGGAACCCAAATTTCCAACTCTCTCCACCCTTATACCTCCCTAAAACACACTTGTGCCTCCCAAATAAAAAAAACCCATAGTCTTCTCCTACACCATTCCTAGGCCATCTACCCAACAGCCCACAATATATACCAAAACATTCACACATGAACATTTACATATCATAAAAGAAGAGCATTTCAAGAGCCAAGCTCCTACCTCTCCATGATGGAGTTGTTCCCTAGTTCCAAAACAACAAGCTTTATCCCAATGCAAGAAATCCAAATCAGCCAAGCACAAGCATGCAACAATCTTCCAAAAACTTCTCCAAGCAAGAGCTCCCAAAAACGACAAGAAGAATTGGCACCAAAATGAAGTCTCCAAAAGTGAAGCAACCCCAAAACAAGGAAAGAAATTCAAATTTAATAGAAGAGGGAAGAGAAGAGGATGAGGTGGATCCATGTAGGATATGCCACATCACACATCCTCAACTCCAACACCAAAGTCAACTTCATTCTCCAATGCATAATAAATAGGTGAGGTGAATAATATGACAGAGTTTTACTTACACACTCAAATCGAACCCACACCATAAAGGACTGAAATTAAATTATGTAAGAAAAGTGCAATTAAAAAATACAACTTGCCTTGTCAAAAATGCATAAAAGGTCTAAATTTAAACCTCTCCAACCATAGGTAAGGTTGGTAGGATTAAATTTAAGAGGTATGGGACAAGTTTAACTTGTCCCACAAGCCTCTAAAATCAGACCTCCAAGGACAAATTCGAATTTCTAAGAAGGTGGAGTGTTTCACACTCAAAAGTTAACTTTACACATCACTTACACATTTCTTACAACACTTTAATTTTAGGCCAACAACTCTAATAATTACTTTCTTATGTCCCGATATTTGATTAATTAATTTTAACAATATGTTTACTCACATTAATTTACCACAATTAATAAATAGAAAGGGGTAAACACATCACTTAATAAACACATACAAACATCTATAAAAAGGAACCAAATAAATAAATACACATAACCCTTGGTCACATTTAAAGGTGATCCCCCCATGGGAATCCCTCATAATAATAAAAAAACACACGAACAATACAAGTTGCCATGGTGACCTTATTGAATTCATCTAAAATTCCAATGTGGTTGGTCTCCAATCCCCTGATGTTTGTTTGTGATATTTTTAATCCTACACAATACAAATACCCCTTTGGCCTCGTGGCCAAATCAGAACATCCAAATGAATATAATATAATTTCAAAATCATCAATATTGTAGTGCCCACTTCCCTATGACACTTATTTGATTTTCATTTTGAGTTATGCAGACTTTTGATATGGACATTACACATACTTATGTTGATTAGCGTGATGTTTTGTGAGTAGATGCATTTGGCTATGATTGGACTTTGCTTTCAGTATGATTTTACGCCCTGACTCGTGGATAGACTATTGGATACTGCTATTTTTTTTTATGATTATGGATAATATTCAATGTGTATCTAAAAACATTGATCTCCTTCACCATGATAAATAGAATCTAGTTTGTTAAATTTGCATTACTATAATTTTGGATAATTATGAATGTCAATTAAGTTGTGATTTATACCTCAAATAATGGTGATTGAATTACGTATAGATGTTAATAAATTTCATGTATTGGTTATTTTGGATTTTTTGACATGGCCGGCAAGGCCGAAGGAGGTATTTTGTATTTTTGCAGAAAACACACATGATCACAACC